>WJXA01000347.1:0-57839 GCA_014282245.1 Rhododendron simsii
AAAAGTCACCTTATTGAAACGAGGGATCAGTTCCTCCAAGTCTTGGTGATAAGGCTTCAGCTTTCCTCGCGAACCTTCCATCTCCGTTGGCTTGGGACACCACCAAGTTCGAATCTCCGATAACCTCGAGCTTCTCAACTCCAATGCAATTGCTGCCTCCATTCCGACGATGCAGGCCTCATACTCAGCTTGATTGTTAGTAACATCGAAATCAGTTTGAAATGCGAGCGGAATATGAGCACCGGCGGGCGTGATCAGCAGCACCCCGATTCCGAACCCTTTCTGATTAGCAGCCCCGTCGAAATACAGCGTCCATACTTCTTCAGTTACGGTCAGCACATCCTCGTCTGGGAAGTTGAAATTCACATCCTCTGGCCCGTCAACTGGGTGATCTGCCAAGAATTCTGCCACGGCGCGGCCTTTCACTGACTTCCTCGTGACATGCTGGAGATCGAACTCAGCCAGCAGAAGCAACCAACGTGCTAGCTTATGGGTGAGCGCTGGCTTCTCGAACAGGTATTTGATGGGGTCCATTCGAGAAATCAGCTTCACCGAATAGGCTAGCATGTAGTGTCTAAGCTTTTTGGTAGCCCAAACTAGCGCCCAGCATGTCTTCTCCAAAGGGGTATATCGTTCCTCACTTCCCACCATTTTCTTGCTCAGATAGTAGATGGCCTTTTCGACTCTGTTTTCCCCTTCCTGTGCTAGCAGACACCCCATTGCTGTCGGAGTTACAGACAAGTACAAAATCAACGGTTGTCCAGGCGTAGGCGGCATTAAGACCGGAGGGTTCTGCAGATATCTCTGAATTGACTCAAAAGCAGCCTGGCACCTGTCTGTCCACTCGAACGGGACATTCTTCTTGAGTAGGCGGAACAACGGTTCGCAAGTCGGAGTCAGTTTAGCGATGAACCGGCTGATAAACTGAACCTTTCCCAGAAAACTCCGTACTCCCTTTTCAGATTGCGGGGGCTCCATTTCGAGAATTGCTTTGATCTTAGATGGGTCGACCTCGATTCCTCTCTTGGTGATTAGAAATCCCAACATTTTGCCTGCTGTAACCCCGAATGTGCACTTCTGTGGGTTGAGACGCACATTGTACTTCCGGAGCCTTTCGAGAAACTGCCTGAGCGAAGGGAGATAGTCCTTTTCCTCTTTTGCCTTTACGATCATGTCGTCGACGTACACCTCGACTGTCTTGTGGATGAAGTCATGGAACAGGGTTGTTTGGGCCCTTTGGAAGGTGCACCCGGCATTCTTGAGTCCGAAAGGCATTTTCACGTAACAGTAGGTTCCCCATTCTGTGACGAACGTTGTCTTCTCCTGATCCTCTGGGGCCATGAAGATCTGATTGTATCCTGCGAACCCGTCGACAAAGGAGAGCAAGGCATGCCCCGCCGTGTTATCCACAAGCACATCGATGTGAGGCAAGGGAAAACTATCTTTGGGGCTTGCCTTGTTCAAATCCCTAAAATCGACACAAACCCGGATCCTTCCATCCTTCTTGGGTACAGGTACGATGTTGGCAACCCATTGGGGGTATTCAGCAACCCTCAGGAATCCTGCGTCAATCTGCTTGGTGACCTCTTCTTTGATCTTCTGAACCCAATCCGGCCTCATTCTGCGGAGCTTCTGCTTGACAGGAACTGCCCCTGGCATTAACGGAATGCGGTGCTGTACTATTTCGGGATCGATGCCAGGCATGTCGGCGTGAGACCAGGCGAAAACTTCGAAGTATTCTTTGAGCGCCTCGATGGTACCAGCGTGATTTTCCGGGGATAAGTTTGAACCGATTTGTATCATGCGGGGGTCATCCTCATCTTTCAAATTTATTGAAATTACTTCTTCTTTTAGAGGCTGAGCATGCCTTTCGTCTTCCCTTTCGATGAGGGAACGCAACTCGGCCGGGATGTTCCCGTCAAAGTCGATTCCTTCATCGTCAGGGTCGACACAGTTTATGTAAAAGTCAGCAAAGTAATCGGAAGCAGGATCGTTCATTTCACAAAACCCAGAGGGGTTGCCAAGTACAGTCGACTCGAACTCAAAGTAAAAGCTATGACGTGGAGGGCCGAGAGGCACAAACTCCGACTCTGAGCTAGACTTAGACTCGACAGACTCTGTGTCAGATTCAGATACATCATCAATGCAAGTTAGACGGGGAGTGAAAATGCAGTTATTGAGACTACCCTTTGCTTCGACGATGAGGGAGGTTGGATCGCTGAGAAGATCTGGAGAGTCGGGCCCAAGCATCAGCACTTCAGCCTCATCTTCGTTGCCAACCAAACCCACTTGGGAGAACAGCTCCTCTAGACCCCCTTGATCAAAAGCAACCAGCCAGTCTGCCCTTTCCTTGATTGCGACCAACTGCTTCTTGAACTCCTTTGCAGCCAGCTCTTCCTTTGCAAGTTCCTCTTCGTCATCAGACCAGGTGTCGGCAGCGAAGATCTCGAAACCCGGAAGCCAAGTCCTAGTCACTTGATCCCAAAACGGTTCTGGCTGCCCCAGATAAGCAACGCCTCCTCCTTCACGGACGAAATAGCTGTCGGGGTTACCATAAAGGGTCCGAGGTTTTCCCGTGTCTTTCCCTAATTTGGCCTTTTTGGTAGGGGGAGTGTATCCCAGGCCAAAGCGGCCTTCAGTAAAGGGAAAGACAGGGAACTCAGCGATCCCCTGCTGGTTGATCCCGAGCCCTAAGCCAGGCATGAACGACATCTTCCTCATGATTTCGAGGGCAGTAGAGCTGATTATGAAGTCGTCGTCCATGACAATGGACAGGACTGAGCCAGAGGTGTCGAAAGCAAATCCTCCAAAGTCTGAGTCCTCTTCTCCGTGCATGATCCCCAAAACAGGAGTCCCATCATCCTTGAGCGGGCGGATCCCAGAGTCTCCGCAGATGGTTAGAGTCCCAGTAGGAAGCCCCAGCATGACCTTCTGGTGGAGAGTCGACGGTACAGCCATGATGTCCGCTCTGTGCAGCCACGGCCTCCCCAATAGCAGGTTGAAGGTGGCAGGGATGTCAATCACATGGAATTCTACGTCCATTTCGAAACCCTCGGCATCCAGTTTCAGCATGAGAGTCCCCTCGACTACGCGTCGCGTGTTGTCATAGGCCTTGACTGCCAGATTGGAAGGCGTGAGGTCAGCCTTCGTGAGCCCCAGACGGTAAGCAACCCTCATTGGGCAGACGTTGATTGCAGATCCGTTATCGATTAACACGGTTGGAACCCAATGTCCCCTGCACTTGAGAGTAATGTGCAATGGGCGGTTGTGAGCAGTCCCATCGACAGGCAGATCTTTTTCGGTGAAAGTGACGGAATGCTTGGAAAGCAGAGGCAAGACCAGGGCAACCATGGCCTCAGCGGTGATGTCCGTTGGTACAGTAAGACGAGCCAGCGCTGCAGACAGCCTTTCTCGATGCTCCTTTGAGACGGCGGCGGGAATCCTTTCCAGCTGTTTCAAGATAGCATCCTCTTCAGGTACCCCGCTAGGAATGGCCGGAGTGTTCTTTGGCACAGGGGGTGCTGGGGTCTTTGATCGCTACCGGGATTGGACGAGCTTCCAGCCGAAAGATTGGGTGGTTGGAAGACTCGGCCGCTCCGAGTGACGTTAGCGACCTCCCACCAAGGCGAGGTGTCCACAAAATCCCAGAAGTCAGCAGGCACTTCCTCTAGCTTGCGTTTCCCCTTGTCGATGATGCAACCTGGTCCGAAGCCATAACCCATTCCAGATCACTCATGACTTGTCCTTCCCACGGGGCCGGATCCTGTGCGGCAGCTTCCTCAAATGGTATCCCGGATTAGTGACGAATGGTACATCCCAAAGGCCTCCGTCCACCAAAGCAGTATCGACGGTCCAGATTTCATTCCCGACCTGAACGTCGACCACTTCATTGACGTCCCAGAAATCAGCAGGCAGTGGGCTAAGGTCGACAATCTCATCAACATCCCACAGGTTATCGGGCGGTGCATTCAATACCATAATAGAGCAATCATCCCTAGGATGCACTAACGGACGCGGCATTCCTGCAGGCACAATGTCGACGGTCGGGTCGCCTGCATGCACAGCATTGGAGATGGAGTCGAATAATGGCCATGCTTCCCCCAGCTGTCGGCGCACATCAGGGATGATTTCTTCTTGGCTGTAGCAATCCAAGAACTGTTCGCCTAAATTCTGATCGTCGTCTCCCTTTTCCATGTGGAAGTTCTGATTCCAGGCCAATTGAGCAGCAACGGGCTCCGGGTCCCACACGTATTCCTCCTCAGTTTCGGCTGCAGCAGGCTCAGGCTGGTAGAAAAGCATAAATAGTGACAGGCCGTCGAGCGGATCCGTCCTTGCCGCGTTCCAATCCTCCTCCCATTGGTCCAACTGAGCTTGATCGACAACTGGTGCCTGGGGAATCCCAAGAAGTACTGCTCGTTCCAGTCGTTGGCAAGTTCTGCCCAGTCCCTTGCTTTGTCCTCCATATCCCAGCCAACTGCCAGCATGTTGACACTGAATTCTGCCGGGATGGTCACAACGGGTTTCGGGTGATGTTCTGGGGCTATATGGTCAGTGGGGTTGAATATGGTGGAGCTAGGCTGGATTATAGTGGAGGTAAGGCTGATCTGGTTGATTTGAGGGTGGCCGTTGTGCTGCGGCATGGAATTGGTGATGACGTTAGGCTTAGGAGGGGTTGGGAGAGTGCCGTTGTCCACCAAATCCTGAATCGCGTGGCGGAGGCGATAGCAGGAATCGGTGTGATGGCCGGGCATTTGGTGATAGGCGCAGAAAACATTCGGATTGTGGCTGGGGGATAGATTTTGGGGCAGTGGAGTTGGATCCATCGGTTTGAGGTGACCGGATTTGGCCAACCTTTCTAGCACTTGAGAGAGCGGAGCTTCAAATTTGGTGAAGTTCCGGGGCTGGTTTCGGTTTCGGTGCTTCGGAGGGGCTTGGACCTGGTTGACATCGGCAATGTGGTTGGAGTCTTGAGTATTACTGTTTCCGGCAGTCGCGGCATTGGCATAACTGTTATTGCCGAATAGAGCAGCGCTGCTCCCTGAGTAGGCGCGATTTTTGGCTTTGGATCCCGAGGAGGAGGAAGGAGGGTCGCTGCGCGGCAGAACCCCAGTTTGGAGAGCTTCTTCGATGGCAAGGCCGGATTCGAAGAAAGTATCCCAATCGGCCCCTTGGACAAGCACCAGATTTTTAGCAAAGTCAGGCAGCAGATTACGGGAGATGATACGGATCTGATCCTTCTCACTCGGCCGATCGGTCATAACTGCAGCCTTGGTCCTCCAACGCTTGATAAAATCCGCAAAGGACTCTTTCGGATTCATCTTGGTAGATTCCAACTCTCGGGTGGTCATTTTGAGTTGGGAGTTGTAGCTGTACTGGGCGAAGAAGGCCGCACCAATATCTTCCCACGTTTTGCGCTTGGAAACGTCGAGAGACAAGAACCATTGGAAAGCTGGGCCAGCCAGAGTTTGAGGGAACAATTGGGCCATTGCCTCCTCTTCGACCCCATGCAGTTTCATTGCACCGTGATAAGCCAACAGGTGTGTCTTCGGATCGCCTGTTCCGTCGAACTTTGTAAAGTCGGGCATTTTGAACCTTTCCGGGAGCCGTGCATTCGGAAAGGGGCAGAGACGGTCCATGTCCAACCCTCCGGCGCTGATTCTTTCGGACTTGGCAACTGACTCTTCCAGCTTAGCCATTTTGGCGATCAGGGCAGCCATTTCGGGATTTTCAGCAGGCTGCTCGGCTGGGATGTCCTCTCCAGCTGGGTTCTCGCGCCCTTCCCGGTCGCCTTCTATCCTTGCGACTGGGACTCTTTCGTTGATAAGAGCCTGCAGATTTGCCATGGCGGTATCGGCCTGGTCAGCTCTTTGTTGCATGATGGCGAGGTTGTGCTGAAGATCGGCTAAGAGAGTGGCGAGATTTGGTGGAGGAACATCTGCCATGTCTAGGGGTTCTGTCTTGATCGGTTTCGGAGATACGGGTGGAGATGGAGTGGATGGAGGAGATTCGTGCGGAGTGGTCGGCGGCGAATCCTCCTTAGACAAAACGCAGAGCTGAGCTTCCGTTGTGACGAGCAGAAAAGCCAATCCCCAAACAGACCCTCAAACAGACCCGACGGACGTTCCCAAGCAGGTTTGGCTCTTGATTTCGATGCTCCCCATGGCTCAGCTAAACAGCAAAATAGAGGGGCTCAATGACAGCCTGCAACAGTTTATTTTGAAAGGAATTGAAAGAAAAATGAGCATGCCAACGTCGTCGGTGTCCTCCTAGACTCTAACACTAGAGGGAGTCCAACTCATGCTGTTTAGGACGCTGCCATAGAATCCTCGGATTTCTTTTTCGACGGCGTATCCTCATTTGGATCGATGGATACTAAGGGATGTCAAAACTTCCTAAGCCTTTTGACTATTCCTTTATCGAAGTTTCAACTTTGGAGGTCGGAGCAACTTGACGCAGATGGCGTGATACCATAACCTGAAGTGGCGTAAGCAGCACTGTGCCGGAGCCTTGATGGTGTGAGTGATTAGCACTTTTAACCTGGATGGTGTGGGTATCACGATATGCTTTCCGTTGTTCCTGGTTTTCTGTTTGAAACTTCGACTAGGTTTAGACAATAGACTTAAACAGTCCTGATTTCCCAAAGTCTCGCTTGACTCAAGGATTTTGGAAATTGATAACGCGCAACATCGAGATGCGCGACTCTTCATCGGTCCATGGCAAGGTCCTAACAACCACGAGATGAACTCGAGACAGACCTAAAAGCCGCCCTAGCATGCTCCTACGCAGAACGGGATGTATGTATGTACAGGCATGTGATAGGAAAAGCAGTAACACATAGACAGTTTATGGGGGTTAGATGCAAGTAACCCTACCCTGTAGGTTCCTGTCTTAGATTGAAAGGTTCTAGTGCTTTGTACGCATGACGAGGCTGGGTTTTGGCTGAAAGGGGTTCCTCTGACTAGAGCCGCGGTATACCTCCCACTGCAATGCGTGCAGCAAAGCAATGGTCGAACGGTATTACGACTCATCATCGTCCAAGGTTGTTGGGCATTCGAGGACCCCGGGCTCCAGTAAACTGTGCCGGTTACCCAAAACACCTCAACGGGGCTTATCCAACATCGATGCAAATGGAGAACGCCAAAGTTCGACTAAATGAGAGAGAAATGCGAAATTTTGAAAACGCCTTTTGAAGCTTGGCTCACTTTTATTGATCAATATTTAGACAAAACTACACAAGTGAACAATAACAAAGCCCCAGTTCAGATTGGTCGGATGCTGAGATCCCGTTACGTTACCATTCCGTTCTTCAGCAGCGCGGAGCGTACTGTTTTGCCAGGCTTTTGAAGATTTGTTCATTTATGTATTAATGCCTAGATATTAATCAATGCAATGCTCCCCAGCAGAGTCGCCACTGTGGACACACGCCCCGAAAAATCGCCCGATTTTGGTTTGGAATGAATTTTGTTCGGGGGGCGGCCCATTTTGGAAAATAGCGCGGCGAAACGCTTCGATTCAGAGTCGCCACTCGGGTTTTAGCGGAAGAACACCCAAGGAACCGAACTCGAGAACGTTTGCTACGTTTTACTTTGATTTTGAAAAAGTATTTGATTTGATTTGGAAAAGGCGTAGACTGGTCCGTCGTCACCTTCGATATCTGAGGTTCGGGAGCCAGGTTACGAGAGGGGAAGGGTTTTATGGCACCCCTCTCGCCCAATCCGGAGATCGGTCTCTACTCAGGCGTTTTATCAAAACATTTGCATTTCTTTCTCTCATTCAACCAATTTTAGCCAATTAGGGCGGGGGAACGGTAATAGGGATTAAAGCTGTAAAACATTGCAATTTATATGACAAAATGTTTATGGATGATGATTTGCTTGCTTAAATTGAATTTAGACATAAGAGCATAGATTGAGAACAAGCACTGTGAATAGTTCAACGGGATGATGTACGCTGCTCGTCGGGTGCATGAACAGGCGTCATGCTGGCACGCCATGGCCAGGCCACTGCACGCCAACAGACCCTGCGCACGCCACCTCAAAGCTGGCGTACACTACCCTGTTGATTTCTCACAGCTCTTACTCTCAACCCTCTGGGCTCTGGAATGGACCAGTGCACACCCAGGACAAACCACACAGTTTATAAGGCAATTATATGCAGATTCAGGTATAAGAAATGGCTAAGAGCAAGGAAAATAGACAAGCAACCCCATAAACAGAGTGGGGATATAACAAGAGGCCAGGATTGAGCTATGATGCAAGGGCCAGGCACTGGACCCTGGCTAACATGCCGTACGCCACTCATGTGAGCCCGTACGCCAGGTTGGCCTTTTATCCAGTGTTTGGCTTTACATCATCTGGGTTCTGGAGCATGACCAGAAAGATCCCAGGGGCCTTGTAAAGCAAGAAACGATACAAGTATTGAAAGCTACACATAGACAACTCAAAAGTACAGAAAGCAGTAAACGGTTTTTAGCATGCAATAAGGTGATGACAGAAGAGATTTAAGCAACAAACAAACAACATATGGTCCCCATGCCAGCTGTGCGCATACAGCCAAAGGTGGCGTACGGCGTTACTAAGCTGGCGTGCGCCATAGTGTGCCCATTTCGATTGATTTATTTTACCAGAGAGGGGCCTGGACTAGTATCGGCTACTAGCCAGAACCCTTCTGGTTCCCCTCAGGGGTTGAAAACAGAAAGCCACGCAAAGGTGGTATACCTTTGGTGCAAAGGATGGAAGGTGGTTTGAGCTTTGAAGGTTGAAGATGGAGGTTGTGTGGTACTGGGCAGTAGAGTGGGGTATGTGAAGCTTCTCTAACTCCTGCTCTTTCAATGAGGAGAGCAAGAACAAGAGGGAGAAGAAAGGAAGGGACTTGAACTCTTAATGGTGCTAACCCCTTGCAAATGAATGCAAGGGGGGTATTTATAGCCCAAATGTGCTGGTGAGGGAGAGTAACCAGCTGGGGTTGGAGGCTGGTTGGGTTAGAAAGAGGGCTTCCCATGCATTAAATGCATGGGACTAGGTGATGGAGGATGTAGGAGAGAGAGGGGGACGTCCCTGCCGAGTGTAATCATCAGGGGTGCTGTGGACGACGTCAGGGTGGCCACAAAAGTCCCGAGCACGTGGTTGAATAGTAACGGTTTGACTGGGTTTGACTGGCGTGCGCCAAGTCTGTATTGGCGTGCGCCATGAATAATTAAGTCAACGGTCGATGACTGACACGTGGCAATCGAGTGGCGCACGCCAAGTGGAACCTGGCGTATGCAAGCAAGGTTTTGCTGGGGCCGTTCTGGCTCTGGCTTTGAGGGATTTCTGAAATGGGCTTTGAAAGGTGGGCTTGAAATGGCTTGAAAAAGGAGGGTCCAAACCCCCAAAGCTCAAATCCATCCATCAACTCTGAACTGTTCTCGACCGTTTTATCATCATTGGGTCAATGAAGAAAAATAAAAGGACTACTAATCTGGACAGTCCAGAATGGGGTGTCTACAGAACCTTTGCTTGCTTTGTAGCTGCACAACTTTGCACCATCAACAGGATGCACTCTTTTGCCTTTGGGGTTGATTTCTTTGTAGCGCATATTCTCCCTTTCGGCGTTGGCTTTGAAAAAGGATACAGCATCCTCCTTCGAGTGAGTCCTGGTTTCATGAAACTCAGCAAGGTCTTTGAATATGTTTCTCGAACATAGCTTGTTTCCGATCGCAGGAGTGTGGTGGGTTTGAGGAAGTTCTTTGACTAGCCCCAGATTCGCTTTGACATGACAGAGGTAAAATGGTCAACCAGCCCCTGAACCATAACCATTTGTTTATCCATTTTTTGGTTCATTTCTTGTACAACTCTCTTCAGCTAAGCCAGCTCTGTTTGTGCTGCCATTTTGGATTGATGATTGAGGAGGGTGATATAGCTTTAGAAGTGACGGTGAAATGGCCCTGGCAGACGCTCCCAATTAGGTTTGGTTATTTCCTTCGATGAAATAGCCTAGAGCTTTTGAAAGCAAAGTAAATGAGAACTCAGTGGCGTTCGTGCAGCAAGCTTTTGAAAGAATTTGAAGGAATGCAATGTGCATGCCATCATCGTCAGTGTCCTCCTAGACTCTAGATCTAAAGACGAGTCTATCTCATGATGTCCGGACGCTACCAAAATCCTCAGAATTCTTTTCGAGGGTGTATCCTTGTTTGAATGACCAACTCTAAAAGATGTCAAAAGAGTCGAAGCTTTTGACTATTTCGTTCTTGAAGTTTCAACTTTGGAGTCGAAACAACTCGATGTAGATAACGTGATACCATAACCAGGGTGGCGTAGGTCGCAACACTCCACTTAGCCAAAACGATGTAAGCGTTTAGCACTTAACTTGGGTGGTGTAAGTATCACAGCATTCTCTCCGTTGTTCCTAGTTTTCTGTTTGAAACCTCGGTCGGGCTTAGGCAAGGACTTAGAAAGTTTTGATTTCTCAAAGTCTCGTTGATCCAATGACTTTGAAATTCAATTACGCGCACCATCAAGATGCACGACTCTTCATCGGTTCAAGGCAACGCCCTAATAAGCATAAGACAGACTCAACAAAAGACAACCTAAAAGCCACCCTAGGATTTTTCTATGCACAACGCTATGAATGTATGTACAAGCATGCGATAGGAAAAGTAGTAACACATAGATAGTATACAAGGTTAGATGCAAGAAGTCCTACGCTGCAGGTTCTTGTCCTAAGTTGGAAGGTTCTATTGCTTTGTACACATGTAGAGGCCGGTTTTGGTTTAAAGGGGTTCCTCTAACTAGAGCCGCGATATACCTCCCGTTGCAACGCGTATTGCAGAGCAATGGTCGAACGGTAGTAAGACTCATCATCGTCCAAGGTTGTTGGGTGTTCGAGGACCCCAGGCTCTAGTAAACTGTGCCGGTTACCTAAAATACCTCAATGGGGTTTATCAACATTGATGCAAATGAAGAATGCCAAAGAATGATTGAATGAGAGAGAAATGTTTTGAAAATTCCTTTTTAAGCTTGGCTCACTTTTATTGATCAACATTTGGAGAAAACTACACAAGTGAACAATAGTAAAAGCCCCAGTTCAGATTGGTCGGATATGAGATCCTGTTACGTTACCATTCCATTTTTCAGCAGCGCGGAGCGTACTGTTTCGACAGGCTTTTGAAAAATTGTTCATTTATGTATTAATTGCCAAATATTGATCAATATAATAAGTCTCCAGCAGAGTCGCTGCTGTGGGCACACGCCCTTGGAAATTTTATTTATATATAAAATCGGGTGCTTGAAAAAGCGCGACGAAACGCTACAATTTAGAGTTACCACTCGGGTTTTGCGGTAAAGCATCTAAGGAACCGAACTTAAAACGTTTGCTACGTTTTTTATTTGAAAAAAAAGGCTTATAGATTGGACCGTCGTCACCTTCGATATCTGAGGTTTGGGAGTCAGATTACGAGAGTAGAAGGGTTTTATGGCACCCCTCTTGTCCAATCCGGAGATCGGTCTCTACTTGGGCCTTTTGTAAAACATTTGCATTTTTCTCTCATTAATCATTTTTCAGCCAATTGGGGTGGGGGAACAGTTAAAGGGGCTTAAAACTGTACCAAGTTGCATTTATGTGGCAAAATGTGATGGATAATTTGCTTTATTGAGACAAGTAAAATAGATTGAGAACAAGCACTTGTGAGCGCCTTGAATAGACTGAAATACACTAGTCCGGAGTGTTGTACGCAGGAAGAAACCTGCATGCACTGGCTGATCCACTACATGCAGAAATGACCTACGCACACCACAACAGAACTGGCGTGTGCCGGTATGCCTAAACTCACAACTCTTGTTTTCAATCCTCTGGGCTTTAGAAAGGACCAGTGCACACCTAGAACAAGCCACGCAGTTTATAAGGTAAATATTAAGCAGTTACGGATAACAGAAATAGACTTAGAGACGTAAAATAAAACAGAACACCCCATAAACAGTGTGGGGGGAGTAAACAGAGGCCAAGACCTAGCTGCCATGCAAAGGCTAGCCACTGGGCTAGATCTAACTGTCGTACGTCAGTACCAGGGTACCGTACGCCAGTTACACCCTTTTGTCCAGTGTTTGGCTTTGCACTTTTTGGGCTCTAAAACATAACCAGAAGGATCCCAGAGGCATTCCATAGCAGCATAAATGAATATTAAGAAAGTAAAACTAGCAACTTTAATTATAGAAAGCAGTAAACTGGTTATTAGGCATGCTCTTAGTGATGAATGGACAAGAAATAAAGCATAAAACAAAGATCCAAAACCTAGTTCACAATTGGAGTAGCCAATTTCGAAAGGCTCCAAACTGGAGTACGCCAATTCCAGACAGATCTCAATCAGATCAAGTTAAAAAAATTGTATGTACTGCCACGGACCGGCGTACGTGTGCTTATAACCAGCGCACACCGAATCTAGTCAGAAACGATTTTTGAAACCTTGTAGCTTTAGGGTCAGGACTGGTATTGATTACCAACCTTGGCCCTGCTAGGCCCCTCTGGGATCAGAACAGAAAGCAATACAAAGATGTATACCTTTGGTTTTTGGGTTTGAAAAAGTGCTTGAGCTTTTAATGGATGGATTGATTGGATGATGCTTGGAGTATGGTTGTATAGATGGATGAGAATAGGTGGTGTATTGCTAACTTCTAGAGAAAGACTAGCAATGGCTTGAGAGGGAGTGTGATGAAATGGCTATGTTTGTTACCCTTTGAAACTTGGAACCTAGCAACCAAACTTGTAACCCCTTGAAAGACTAATGAAAGAGGGTATATATAGGGGGAGAGGTAGTGAAAGAGGGGAAAGGCAAGTCAAAGTGACTGGTGCCTTAGCCCTTAAGCCTTTACTCCCATTGGATGAGAGGAAAAAGGTGATGGGATGGGTGTAAGAGATGTCCCCCAGTAGAGACTACTTTTTCGATGGATTGGAAGGTTCTCATGTGTTGTAGACCCCTACCCATGGCTTCTGCATGCTGAAAAACACAAGTTTGACCAGAGGTTTGACTGGCGTACGCCAGTCCAAGCCTGGTCAACGGTCAAAGTTGATCGATGACTGACACGTGGCAGAGAACCAACGTACACCAGTTGAGTACCAGCGTATGCAAGTTGGATTTGCTGAGACCATTTGGTTCTGGTTTAGAGAGTTTGAAAGGGATCTGAAAGGGTTTTGGAATGCTCAAAGCTCAAACATACTAACATTTTTGGGGTGTTCTTGATCCGTTTCATCATCGGGGAATCAAATACCGTAAGTAAACTAATTTGAAAAGTCCAAAATAGGGTGTCTACAATCCCCTACCATTCATTAGATTCCTGAGACTATATTTCCTTAACAAGAAGGGTCTCTATTTTAGTGTTGGGTCTCCAAATTTAGAGCCCCAAAATGAGATCTCTATTTTGGAGCTCCAAAATAAATTTTGGTTGGAGTCCATTTGATCTCTATATCGCCAAAATATAGAGATATGAAGCTTGGTTAGAGATGCTCTTAGTTGAGTTGTTACATATTGATTATTCAGTGCTCTTGAAGAACCTTCACGTGTTGCTTCAAGGGTTTTCTATAGTACACATTTATGTGAACCACATACAAATGTGCGGTGAAAAAGATTCTTGGAGCCCTTAGTGAAGAGCAAGTAATAATTTCTCGTTGTTACAAGTCGGTTCCATATATAAAAATAAATAAAAATCGCGCACACCAGTTTATTATTAGAAATTTGTGGGCCGCTCCAAATTTTACATAACATAGTTGTGTGGATCCTTTTCCCACAAGTCAATTCTTGTGTAGGTCCCTTGATGTGTAGGTCTCGAGATAACACATTATACGTTTTTTTGTTAATACAAAAAAATCTAACCATTGAATAGGTAATAGTTGAAATTGGCTACAAATAACAAGGACAATTTACAAGAATCGAAAGACATTTTCTTTGTTGACAACTTTACTCTTGCAAACCAAAATCACCGGTGAACGGAGATGTCGCTGGAGAGGAGGGGGGTGAGGTTGGCATTGAAAATTGGGGTTGGGTAAGTTCAGTTTTTTTTTCCTCCCCTGTTTTCAATCTTATTTTGGGGAAAAGGAAGGAAAATGGGTCGGATCGGGTTTGGGTATGACTTGACCCACATTTGATCCAACTTATTTCAACCCGCCTGTTGTTAACCCGTATTCGACCCACCCATATTCAACTCATGATCCATTTCAATCCGCTCAAACCCGCCCATCTACCACCTATAAAGAAAACTTACCAATTCGATTATCCGACAATATTTGCAACACATGATGAAAAACTTACCCTTGGGCACGTTTGATTTCTAGATAGATTACGGTAAGGGTTGGAAAAGAAGGGATTAAGTTAACGTTGGGATCAAGGAGACAAGTGTGACCTATTGGATAATGGATGTAATTATGTATGTCATTAGATTAGTCGTACTATATTTGTTTAGGATGGGATAAATAGTAGGATAAGGGGTGAGAATTTTATGTTTTTGCTGTTGGGTGAGGAGAGAATATAGTCCCTCAGGCAGATCTCGTGCATACAAGTTCAATGGTGGTTAAACTTTGCGTGCATAGCGTTTGACCAGGCAAAATTAATGTCCACGCACAATTATATATACAGGAGAACAGAACACAACAGGGGCATAAAATTAAACCTCGGACGCCATCTCAGACCTCTGAACAAATAGATGAACATCTTGCTTGCCTATAATTTTCACACTACCTCCGTCCCAAAAAGTTTGTCCAATCCGCAAAATGATAACTTAAAAACAATGCATTTCTTTCATGAAATCTTGGCAGCAATCAAGTTAGCTAATTTGTTTTGGTAGAACGCAAAAGTAAATTCGCTCACATTCCCCCAAAATTGCACTAAATTTGTAGTATCATGAAATCTTCAGCATCATATACAATAAATGAGAAGTAAAAGATTACTTTTACCAGAGTAGCTACTAAATATTGTTGATACAAACTGTTGAAGCTTAATAAATCAATGCCCAAGGTGTTGAGAAACATAAAATGACCTCCCCGCTGTAAGTGCTGAAGCCCAACAATATTGCAAATCAGAATCACAAGTACTGACAGGGATCCAAGGTGGAGGGTACAGATTCTCACAATACTCGCAAAGACGAGAATCATTGCCGAGTTGGTGCAATATTGAGGTCGGCTGATGTGCAGAAACATTTCCTGGAACGATATTACCAAATTGATAGACTTGATTGTATCCTTTATCTTCATAGGCTGATTGGGAGCTCATCTCTTCTTGTTCCTCCTTGTACAGAAGGTGGACTCCAACCTCCTTTACTTGCACAAATCCACCTCCAGACACTGAAATATTGACTTCATCGCCACTTTCCAAATGATTTCCAAACTTCCAATAACTTAGCCACATCGTATCTTCACCATCTTCTGCAGCAGTTCCAAAGACTTGTGGGCAATGGCTCCAAATCAAGCCCTTTGTCCTATTACTTATGATAGTATGTGGTTCATGATGTTTTTGGTCACTCAATATACAAAGTACATTATAGTGTATTGGATCACCAGCGTGCGGATCACCAGAGTGCTCATAAACTGAACACACGTTCAAGCCTCGTATTCTCAAATTAAGATATGAAGGCACAATAAAATCAATTGAAGATCCTAGATTCTTAAAATTGAACCAGGGTGGCACCTTGTTACCAGGAATATAAGCGTAGATTATATGTGTTTCATAACATACCTGTGTCACAAAAGAAAAACTAAGCATCAGAGAGAGAGAGAGAGAGAGAGAGAGAGAGAGAGAGAGAAACTAAGCATCAGAGAGAGAGAGAGAGAGAGAGAGAGAGAGAGCACCTGGGGGGGAGACACTGTTTGTTGTATGCCAAACCATGACATTAGCTTTACAGTTAGGTTTCCCATGGATTGCAAGTTCGACAAGCCCAGATTGTTAATGATCTCAGCTTCAACGTTTCCTATGGATTCTAATTTGAAAAAGCCCAGAGTCTCTGGATGATTGCATGCGTCCAAATGACAAGTGGTTGTTGGACGGTGCGATATTTGAAATGTTAGTTCCTCCAGCAATATATTATCTCCAAAATCAAAAACAGGTAGTTGCGGGACATCATAAAGTTTGCGGAGCCTTGGGCAATATTTTATTGCCAAGTGCTCAAGCTTAGCAAGACCTCTAACGAAATCTGGGAGGCTAAGAAATTGATTAGATGACAGATTTAGTTCCTTCAGTGAGCATAGGTTGCTAAGGTCTCTCGGAAAATCATCATCCAAAAGATTACATTCCGCAAGACTTAATTTTACCAATGACCGTGGTAAAGAAGGCCACGAAATCTTCGGACTTTCTCTTGGCTTCAACCACCAAGGCCAGATGAAAGATTGCACTGCGTTCACCCACCCATTGGTAGGGACAGATTGATATAAAGCAATTCCATCTGCCCTAAGCACATTTAACGACTCCATATTTCCCATGTTTGTCGGCAATCCATCGAGATTGGAGCAACCAGAGATGACAAGCGTTTCCAAATGTTTTAGCATACAAATGCTTTTTGGAAGATTCCTCAAATTTTTGCAGTCTTCCAAATTTAACAAAACAAGTCTCTCAAGGCTTCCAATGGATTCATGAACCTCAACCAAACTTGTACAACTTTTAAGCATCAGTTTCTCAAGATTGGGGAGTTTTGAAACGTCAGGAGTTTTGGCAAGGCAATATGAATGACTTAAATTGAGGACTTTTAAAAACCGTATATTGCAAAAGAAGGGGGGGAAAGTGGGTATCAGAGCCTCAATTCTTCTCTCCAAAGAAACTTGAAAATGAAGAAAAAGGTAGTAACATATCTTGGTTCCTTCCCATACATTTTTTAAGTGGCTATATTGCATGTCAAGAGTAACCAGGCTCTCCAAAGGGAAATCACCAGGTATGGAGTTAAGTGAGAATCCACGCCAGCATAACCATCTTAATCCTTTGGGAAACTTTTTATAGGGCCCACTAATATGTACATGATTGAGCTGCAGAAGTTTTAGTTTGTTCATCCCTGCAAATGCGTCAGCTTCCAAAGCCACTAGATTTGAATTTTCTGGAATCGTGGGTTCGAGGTGAGAGGAGAAGATACTAAAACAATATCTTTCAAGCGAACCTCCCAAATTTGACAATAAGGGCTTCCCAAGGAACTCTTCATAGCTACGTTTTCTATTGTCACCAAAAATCGTACAATCATATGCTTCCTCTTTCAACAGACACATATCGAGTTTGAGGCCTTCTATTTCGCTTGTGCCCTAACAAATGAATGAGAAAAAAAGGGAAAGGGAGCATAGGTAGCATGAACAAGGATTAGTGAACAGCATCCCTACGCAAATTCATACAAAAATACATATAGAGCAAAGTATAATTCTTACAGTGTTTTCTCTCAAAACATTCAATGCTTCCTTATGATTCCAGAGGATGCTACGTTTGCTAGGATCCTTTGGTGACTCTTGACAAACAATTTCTCTTCTCATTTGTTGAAGCAAATGATGCATTACTAGTGTATTACTTTTATCAAACGATATCAGACATCTGTCCACAAGGTTTTGAATCCCAACCACTGTGTAGAATTCACATCCGTCTAAGATTGTAACTGTAGAATCCTTATCACTTCCAACGAAAAAGCAAGCAAGATTGAGGAATAGATGCTTGTCGTGGTCATCTTGTAAAGAGTCATAGCTTATTCGGAGTTTTTCAAGTATTTGACTATTGGGAATCGCTTTCAATTTTTCCAACTGACTTTTCCATACGTTTAAGCAATTCCCTGATAGAGAAGAACCTAGACTTTGATTGCCAATGGAATCCCTCCACAGTAGCTTACCACCCTTTTTGAGACCTCTTCATACCCATTGTTGGGACAACCTTTTCCAAAGGCATGCCAGCTAAAGAGCTCCAAGGATTCCTCGTCACTCAGATTTTCAAGCCTATGCACCTTATAGAATTCGTAAGCCCCTAGCAACCGCTCACGCCTTGTGGTTATGATGATTTTACTTCCTGGAAAAAGCCAACCTCGCATTCCAAGTAGTGCATCTAATTGGTCACGTGTATCCACATCATCAAGAACTACAAAAACTTTTTTGCTACATATGGCATCTTTAATCATAGCAGTTCCTTCGGCAATATTATTGAGTTTCACTTTCCTTGTCTTACAGATGTCTGTAAGAAATTGTCTTTGTAAACAAAGCAAACCATCTTTGTGTTGTGAAATTTCTTTAACATTTGCAATAAAACTGCTACGTTCAAATCTAGAAAAGTTCAAATTGTACAGAAATGTTGCAGTGGTTGTCTTGCCTATTCCACCCATTCCACAAATTGCAACTAACCCAACATTACTTAGCCCATCTTCTAACCAAAGCTGAATGTTTTTTACTCGTGAATGCATTCCAACTAAGTTGGGGGCAATGTGCAATGAAGTGCGACTTAGCTTGTCTCCAACCACTTTTATAATTTTCCTGATAAACCTTGCCTCATGTCTGAAAATTGCTATAAAGATGGGATAGAAAAAACAATAAGGACAAATGACACAATAGCACAAATCAAGAATTCAACATTTCAAAGCAAGAACTATAAAAATTAGAATGTTATTGGTACTACTACAATAATCTGATGAGTATGAGCAGAACAGTGACGCGAGTACGAGAAAATTACCCATCAACTTGATTTTGTAAATTCATCCCGGCCACATCTGCAACTTCTCTAAGCGCAACCCTCCATGTTCCTAGCTTTTCCTTCAATTTCTGTTTCACCAGTTCGCCTGTTTCTGATTCGAGCTTCTCTTCATGCCTCGTAAATGCTTCTTTGAAACTACCGATTTGCTTCCTCACTTCAGACGGATCCACATCATAGAAGACTGGTAGAACTATGTGTCCAAGAGTCCTGCGTTTGAGGATCATCACAAGCTCTTCAAGGCACCAAGTTGACGAGGCATAGTTCTTCGAGAAGACTTTATCGAAATCCTGGACTCTTGAATCGCTTTCTCGAGTTCAGACTTGATATCTTCTCCTTTTTCTATGCCATCATCATCTCTGAAGGTGCGAAATCCGGCTTGGTCCAAAGCTGTGTAGAGGTGATCGGTGAAAGTTTTGCGAGTGTCCTCGCCCCTGAAGCTTAAGAACACATGGTAGCTACATAGAGAAACCGAAGAAGAGGCTTCTTGGGATTTCATAGCAGACATTGAAAAAACCCCAAGAAAAAGACTACTAAAAGGAGTCTTCTTGGTCACTGAAAATCTGTTCGAACATAGATTGTACACATGGAGTATATCTATTATGTATACATATATGCATAAATATATAGGGATATCTACATACAGAGCCGTTGGAGGTGTCGTGGACAGTGTCCCGGCCAAGATCGAGGTTGCCGGAGCTTTCGATGAAGAGATCGCCGGGATTTAGATCGCCACTTCAAACCCAGAGAGTGAAATCGATGCTTTCTTAAAATCGAAGAGGAGACTTTGAAGAGGAAAATGAAGGTGGTCGTCAATTCACAGAAGAAAAAGCACCCCCATGCCACGGGAAATTCCATTCGCACCCCTCAAATTCTTCTATATTCTCAGTTTTAACATAAAATCCCAAACTAACGCTGCCACCTCCAAATAAAAAAAATCTAGCTGTCGTCCCCGTTACCTCTTAGTGGTGGGCTCAGGAATTCCAGGACCCTGTAAGTATTGGTAATCGTAAGAATCTCACAGTAAATTGCAATTATACGAGTCCGGCTCCTCTCCAATTCATAGAGAATTGGAGGATCATCCAATTCTAATTCAATGGTCATAATTACCCTAGTAACTCTAGCCCAAAACTCATATGGCATTCTAGTGGCACCCGATTACTTCACAAATATTCCCTAATTACATAAGCGTCTCTCCTCCCGTTAAACCTACCTCTTAAGGATATATTTTTTTATATAGCTTATGTTTCGCCATTTCGGTTATCTTATGATTTTTTGAATTATTTTGCTGCAGTGAAACTCCACAATTAATTACTCTATTTCACTATCCGTCACGTGCAACTTATACTGTAGTAATTAGATGCTTTATAATTTGTATAATCGGATGTTTCGGCCAGCTTGCGCAAACCTCAACTAATCCGCAGTCCTGAAAGTAACGATTGGGCAAAACCGCTACTGGCCCGAAGTGATTTCAACATTTTTACATACATAAACAACTACAATGAGCATGCAATATCGTGTGAAGCACGTGGAAATACACTAGTAGCGGTAAAAAAAATTCTTATGAGCTACATATTATCAACAAAAGAAATCAAGTTGAAAGAAAAAAAAAATTACTAATATAACATTAATAAAAAATCCTCATGAGCTATAGCCTATATATTATCAGTGGAAAAAAAAAAATCCTCATCAGCTATATAAAAAAAATTCTTAGAGATAGGTTTAACGGGAGAGGGAAGATATATACTAATGTAATTGGAGAATATATATGGGGAGTAATTGGGTGTCCATAGAATACTATATGAGTTTTGGAGCTAGAGTTACTAGGATGATCCTGACCATTGAATTAGAATTGAAGGATTTTCCAATTCCTTATGGATTGGAGAGGAGCCGGACTCCAATTATACACCGAAGATTAAAATAAAAAAAACTACAATTCTACACCATTATGGAAAGCGACTTATAGGTGCTTCCAAAAAATTTAAAATACCTAGACATATTTGAGTATTCACCACTGATTTTTTCATTAAGATACAACAAAAGTCCTCATTTTGTTACCGAGGAAAAGAAACCTATTTTATTTAACATAAAAAGGTTAAAAGAATTCGGCGAACCAAGCGGCAAAACACATTTTGCAAAAGGACTCAATTCCCTACAAGTGCAATTTATTTTTCTTATTTCCTAACTTAATAAAATGACTCAGTCCCTATCGGTGCAATTTGTGATTCCCGTATCTCTCCTTATCGATTCAAACTATTAATATAATAGGGCTCTTCGAATAAAATGTGAAAGCAAGAATGAATGTTGATCAGACTTTTTGGACCACTTCATTGAAGTACTTTTGTTCTGGAAAATAAATGGTCTAACCATTTTCTGCAAAAATAAAATGTTCTTATCAAGTCGTTATGTGCTTATGATCAACTTGAATTTTTGCATGGATAAATTATTTGACAATCTCTATGTTATAAACGGCTTGGATCATCGACAAAAGATCCAAATGTGTGTGAACCGTACTTTACAGTTCTAAATCAAACAAAAGAGAAACTCAGTAAAAAACACAATATGGAATTGAGTGGAAGCACGTGACACCACGTGTCCCTTAGCAAGTGCGCCCCTGACCCTCTCCCACCCTTTCCCGCTGGCCACCAACGGATTACAGTTATTCCTCTACCCATGGATAACCAGTGAAGGAGTGTCGGCGAGGAGCCTATTTCACTTTTCCTGTCCACAACCTCAAAAGTCTTTTATACCCTACGTATCAGTTTTGATCTCCCTAGGAACATTGTTTGGGCATCCAATTCCCTCACATCCAATTCCCAAATTGGGGAATGGTATTGTGCAGTGATAAGTGCAGCATTGTGCTACGCACTTGCGAGCCATCAGATCGTGCATCCGACGGCTCGAATCTCATCTCGGCAATGAATGACTTTCGATCATTGATTGTCGCGATGAGATCTCGATTTGCACAACACCAACCGAAGTCCCTAATTCCCTCACCTTCCTCAGGAACATTCTTTGGGCATCCAATTCCCTCACCTAACGGAAATGAGAGCTCCTAATTAAGGTGTATCGGCTAAAGGGATGAATACGGAGAAAAAAGAAATAAAAAATAATTAATTGAAAATTACATCATTACTGTTCTCACCCCATTCGTGGGGTTTTGCTTCATGCATGTTTCAACATTACCAGGGTAAATTAGGAATGAGCGTGGATCCTCTCATGTGACCCTCATGTGATGCCAAAAGGGAATCCGTCACGGTTCTACTTTACAATTTGAGCTATTTATTTTGTGGTTATTAATGTTCATTTTTTTCACTATCAAATAGGCCCTCTATTGTCGGACTATTTATAGCCACCTCCAACAGATTTTCCAGGTTTTATTCATACTTTTGTTCTTTTTTTTGTTATTCTTGTCAAGATAAATAAATAATTTGCAGAATTTAACGGAAAACTAACCAAAGTGAATTTTCCGGATTAGATACAAAAAACAATCCACTTGTGACTTGTTAGAGGTGGATTATTATCCAGAATTTTGAATATAGACATATAAATTTTGAATAGAGCAAATCACCTCTCAGTTTGCAAACTTCTCATTACTCCGAAGTGCATAATTTCTTTTATATAATGGGAGCACTGAATAATTTGTCCAGAGAAACGTGTTACCGGATGTAACCTATTGGCCTTTTAAGAAATCAATGGTTTGGATGTTTGTATATGCTAGTAGTACAATTTGGAAGCATGATGCTCCCAAATCACTTGAGGGCATTCTAGCCAGAGTAAAGAGAGAGAAATTAAAAAAAGGATTTGAGGCTGAGGAGGCCAATTTTGTGTATTTGCCTAGCTATTTTGGCTAAAATGACATTTTAGCTATTTTGGACAATAAAATTGTCCTCTTAACGTACCTAAAATTAGGGGCGTTACAAGTACTTGGAATTTTTTTAGGGGATAGAATATTGGAGAGAGAAAATTAAGAGAGAAAGATTTGGAAGATTAAGAGAGAGGAAGGGTAGTGTGGCTTTTTTTTGAATTTCTGATCAAAACATAATTTTTCATTTTCAACTAGGATGTAATCGGAAGACTAAGGGACATGACTAAAATTTAAGTTTTGTTTTTGTTTGTTGCTTTTTGGTAATGCAAGCTGCAGGGTGTCTCAGGTCAGCTTACACACATCTCAGATTAATTTTTATAGCCCATCTCACTACATTTTCTCTCACTAACACATTAGGGTGAGGTGACTTCAAGAGTTAGATTGTAAGGAGAATCGAACTTAACAACTTAAGAGGATTAGTATTTTTTATTTTGATCAGCTAGGAGGATTAATATTTAAGTTACCCCAATAAAAAGAAATAGATTCTTATTTTATTGAAAGCCAGTTTTGAGGCTTGCAAAAGGAAAAAAATACTAGCTTTTTTATTAAATCTTTGATAAAAAAAAAAAAAAGCGAATCAAAGAAACAAATTTAAGTTGGTGGAATATCGGCTTCGATTCATAAACGGATTCAGATAAATCTAAACTAGTCTTTTTAAGTTTCTGATTCTTTATTCATATCATTAGATCAAATTTCGGTACCTGGATTCAGATTTTCTCAGATAAAATCCGGATTGTTGTGAGGTTGCATCCCGCAACGAATGTGGTTGGGGAGCACCTGGGGCCCCACATCCTGGTGCGCACCAAGTTAGCTAATTTCTTTTGGCCGAACCACATTCCCACAAATTTGCACTAAATTTGTAGTATCATGAAATCTTCAGTATCAGATACATTTTTTTTTTTTGAGTAAGGGCAAGAGGTTAACT
The DNA here is from genome assembly GCA_014282245.1 of Rhododendron simsii. Lineage (NCBI taxonomy): Eukaryota > Viridiplantae > Streptophyta > Magnoliopsida > Ericales > Ericaceae > Rhododendron > Rhododendron simsii. The sequence continues at coordinate 23,449 of WJXA01000347.1, forward strand.
TCAACTACCAACTCACCCAGGTAATTGCTGACTAGGGAGAGGTAGAGTGAATCGTTTAAACACACACACACACACAAACCCAAACTCCCGATGTGGAAGCCAGCCCAACTGAGGCAAGCCCAAGAGCCTCGCCGCAGCCCAAATGAGAAGTAAAATATACTTTTTCCAGATTAACTACTAAATATTATTAATACAAACTGTTGAAGTTTAATAAATCAACGCCCAAGGTCTTGAGAAACATAAAATTGTTTTGCCGTCGTAAGTTTTGAAACTAGACATTCCACAGTAGAATCATAATCGTAAGGAGCAGCGATCCAAGGTAAAGGGTACAAATGCTCACAATACTTGCAATCGTGATGATGGTTGAGTTGGTACAATTTTGTGCTCGGCTGATGTGAAGAAACATTTCCTGGAACGATATTTCCTGGTATTTTATATTCATAGGCTGATTGGGAGCTCATCTCTTCTTGCTCCTGCTTGCAGATAAGGCGGACTCCAACCTCCTTTAATTTACCTCCGGACACTAAAATATTGACTTCATCTCCGCCTTCCAAATGATTTCCAAACTTCCAATAACTTAACCACATCATATCTTCACCATCTTCTGCAATTCCAAACACATATGGGCGATGGCACCATACCAAGCCCTTCGTCCTATTACTTATGACAGTATGTGGTTCATATTCTTGTGGATTAGAGTGCTCAAAAATTGAACACACGTTCAAGCCTCGGATCCTCAAATTAAGATATGAAGGAGCAATAAAATCAATTGAGGATCCTAGATTCTTAAAACTGAAGCAGGGTGGAACTTTGCTACCAGGAATATAAGCGTAGATCATATATGGCTCATAACATACCTGTGCCACGAAAAGAAAATCTAAGCATCTCAGAGAGAGAGAGAGAGAGAGAGAGAGAGAGAGAGAGAGAGAGAGAGAGAGAGAGAGAGAGAGAGAGAGAGAGAGAGAGAGAGAGAGAGAGAGAGAGAGAGCGCACCTGGAGGGGAAACCACATTTGTTGCACTCCAAACCGTGACGTTAGCTTTACAGTTACGTTTTCCATGAATTGCAAGTTCGACATGCCCAAATTGTTAACAATCTCAGCTTCAACGTTTTCTATGGATTCTAATTTGAATAAGCTCAAAGTCTCTGGATGGTTGCATGTGTCCGCATGACAAGTGGTTGTTGGACAGCCCGAGATTTGAAACGTTACTTCCCCTAGCAATCTATTAGCTCCACAACGCAAATAACATAGTTGCAGGACCCCATCAACTTTGCGCAGCCTTGGGCAATGATTTATATGTAAGCACTCGTGGTTCGGAAGACCTCTGATAAAATTAGGGAGGCCACGAAAGCGATTAAACGACAGATCTAATTTCATCAGCGAGCATAGGTTTCTAAGGTCTCCAGGGAAATCATCCTCTGAAAGATTACAGTTCGTTAGACTTAATTCTACCAAGGACCATGGAAAAGAAAGCCATGAAATCTTCGGACTTTTTCTTCGATCCAACCGCCAAGGCCAAATGAAAGATTGCACTGAGTTCACCAGCCCATTGGTAGGGAGAGATTGATTCAAAGCAATTCCATCTACCTTGAGCACAGTTAGAGACTCCATATTTCCCATGTTTGTCGGCAATCCGTCGAGATTTGAGCAACCGGAGATGACAAGCGTTTCCAAATGTTTTAACATACAAATGCTTCTCGGAAGATTCCTCAAATTTTTGCAGTCTTCCAAATTTAAGAAAACAAGTCGCTCAAGGTGTCCAATGGATTCATGAACCTCAACCAAACATGTACAATTTTTAAGCGCCAGCCTTTCAAGATTGGGGAGTTCTGTAAAGTTGGGAGTTTTCGCAAGGTTATATGAATGACTTAGATTGAGGATTTTTAACAACCATAGAAACTGCAAAAGAAAGGGGAAAAAATGGGTATCATAGCCTTCAGTTCACTTTTCAAAGAAATTTTGAAGGAAGAAAAATGTAGTAACATACCTTGGTTCCTTCCCATACATTTTTTAAGCGGCTGTATTGCATGTCAAGAGCAACCAAGCTCTCCAAAGGGAAATCACCAGATATGGACTCAAGTGGGAATCTCCGCCAGCACAACCATCTTAATCCTTTGGGAAACTTTTTATAGGATCCACTAATATGTACACCATTGAGCTGTAGAACTTTTAGTTTGTTCATCCTTGCAAATGCATCAGCTTCCAAAGCCACTTGATTTGAATTTTCTGAATCTGTGGGCTCGAGGTTAGAGGAGAAGATATCGAAACCATATCTTTTAAGGGAACCACTCAAATTTGGCAATAAGGGCTTCCCAAGGTACTCTTCATAGCGACGTTTTCTATTATCACCAAAAACCGTACACGCATATCCTTCCTCTTCGAAAAGATACATATCGAGTTTGAGGCCTTCTATTTCGTTTGTGCCCTAACATAAGAATGAGAAAAAGAAAAAGAAAAAGGAAAGGGAGCATAGGAAACCGGAACAATATATGATTAGTAAATAGAATCCTACCCAAATTTATACAAAAATACATAAAGGGCAAAGTATAATTCTTACAGTGTTTTCTTTCAAAACATTAAATGCATCCTTATGACTCCAGAGGATGCTACGTTTGCTTGGCTCCTTTGGTGACTCTTGGCGAACAATTTCTCTTCCCATTTGTTGAAGCAAATGATGCATTACCAGTGTATTACTTTCATCAATTGATATTAGACATCTATCCACGAGGTTTTGAATCCCAACCAATGTGTAAAATTCACAGCTATCTAAGATTGTAACTGTAGAATCCTTATCCATTCCGACAAAAAAACAAGCAAGATGGAGGAATAGACGTTTGTCGTGGTCATCTTGTAAAGAGTCATAGCTTATTCGGAGTTTTTCAAGGATTTGACCGTCAGGAATCACTTTCAATTTTTCTAATTGACTTTTCCATACGTTTAAGCATTTCCCTGACAGAGAAGAACCAAGAACTTCAATTGCTAATGGAAGCCCTCCACAGTAGCTTACCACCCTTTTTGAGACCTCTCTATATCCATTGTTAGGAGAACATTTTCCAAAGGCATGCCAACTAAAGAGCTCCAAGGATTCCTCGTTACTTAGATTTTCAACCCTATGCAACTTATAGAACTCAAAAGGCCCTAGTAACTGCTCATGCCTAGTGGTTATGATGATTTTACTTCCTGAAAAAAGCCAACGTTGCATTCCAAGTAGTGCATCTAATTGTTCACGTTTATCCACATCATCAATAACTACAAAAACTTTTTTGCAAATTATGGCATCTTTAATCATAGCAGTTCCTTCAGAAATACTATTTAGTTTTACTTTCCTTGTCTTCAAAATGTCTGAAACAAACTTTCTTTGTAAACGAAGTAAACCATCTTGTTGTCGTGAAGTTTCTCTTACATTCTCAAGAAAACTGCTACCTTCGAATCTCGGGAAGTTCAAATCATACAGAAGTTTTGCAGCGGTTGTCTTGCCTATTCCACCCATTCCACAAATTGCAACTATGCCAACATTACTTGGCCCACCTTCTAGCCAAAGCTGAATGGTTTTGACCCGTGAATGTATTCCAACCAAGTGGGGCGCAATGTTCAAGGTTGTGCATCTTAGCTTGTCTCCAACCACTTTTATAATTTTTTGGATAAACCTTGCCTCGTGACTGAGAAATGCGATGAAGATGAAAAATAAATAAACAAAAAGATTACATGATTGAATAGCACAAACTAAGAATTAAACATTTCAAAGGAATAACTAACAAAAATGAGCACGTTATTGGCACTATTGCAACAATGAGATGAGTATGAGGTGAAAAGCGATGCAAGTTATGCCCAGCTAAAGTAGCGAGTTACGAGGAAATTACCCATCAACTTGATTTTGTAAATTCATCCCGACCACATCTGCAACTTCTCTAAGCGCAGCCCTCCATGTTCCCACCTTATCCTTCAATTTCTCTTTTGCCAGTTCACTTGTTTCTGATTTGAGCTTCTCTTCATGCCTTGTAAACGCTTCTTCTAAAGTGCCGCTTTGCTTCCTCACTTCAGACGGTTCCACGCCATAGAAGACTGGTAGAACTAAGTGTCCAGAAGCCCTGCATTTAAGTATCATCACAAGCTCTTCAAGGCACCAAGTTGAAGAGGCATAGTGCTTCGAGAAGACTATTATTGACATCCTCGACTCTCGAATCACTTTCTCGAGTTCAGACTTGATATCTTCTCCTTTTTCTAGGCTATCATCATCTCTGAAGGTGCGAAATCCAGCTTGGTCCAAAGCTGTGTAGAGATGATCGGTAAAAGTCTTGCAAGTGTCCTCGCCCTTGAAGCTCAAGAACACATGATAACTACATGGAGAAGCCGAAGAAGAGGCTTCTTGGGATTTCATAGCAGACATTGAACAAACCCCAAGAAAAGACTAAGGAATCAAGCACAAGAGAGCACTGGTATCTGTCAAGACTCCAGACGCAATCCAATTTGTATTTAAGAAGAGATGCCAACTTAGCCAATGAGAGTCAACTGAAATCTAGGCATGAAAAGCAAAAGCTAGTGGAAGAACAACATTCTCTAAAGATTTATTTATGGACTAGTGCCAACCCGTGCCTACGGCACTACGCATCTCGGTTGGAAGATGATGGCAGTTGTGTGATTTAGGTGAAAACCATAGGCACTTAATCGAGAAGTGGAAGGATGTACTACAACCTTTGAATCAAATGAATCTAAGTCGTTCCAACAACTTGTCTCCACGCCATTCTGTTTTATAATAGAGATTTTCCGCCAGGCTAGAAGGAACTAAACACAAATGGAACCAGTACGTAATTCCGCAGTCGTTGCATCTATTGGGACGTCCGGCACTCGTCATTAGTATTAAATTTCTCATCCTTGGAACATTATGAACCCTGGGGAAAAGAACTCAAGAAATCTCTGACAGAGCCTGCAACATCAAGGAAAATGTGATTCAACTCTGTACAAGATGCTTGAAAGATCCTCTGCTTCCTCTCCTTCCATGTTGCAAAAGAAACCTTCAGGTGCTTCTGAGGCTTTTTCCTTCAGCATGGAGAAAAAACCAATCAATAGCCAAACCATTTTATATGCCACACAATTCACTAAGTTCGTCACCATAAGTTTTTTCTTTTTCCGGATAGAGGAGGAATAGGGGCATTCCAAGAACAAGTGGTCATGAGATTATAACTGAACTCTGCATAAACTGCACACTTCATCTACTGAAGTTTATCGGTAGTACTCAGTTGATTCTGAATACGTACCATTCCCATCAACAAAAAACATGGTTCATATCCATCAAGGGAAAAAAAAAACCATTCAGTTGCATCGGCCAAAAAAAAAAAGAAAAATCCCATTTTCAGCAACAGAAAACAAAACAGAAAAAAGGATGACTATAACGTTGAAGCAGATAGAAAGTTAATCCCCAATTTGGTTTAAATCAGGCGTTCTATCCCCTTCTTTTTTTTAGCCTGACGATAGGATGTTAGAGGTTAGTTGTTAGCGATCACAACAGGGTTGAGCACCTCCTCCTTGAGGACTTGAAAACAAAACCTCGCGCTTATGAGAGAGAGAGTAGCGAACTGACCACACTAGGTGTGGTGTTCAGGCGTTCTGTTTCACAAAGGTTAATTAAATATCCCACCAACCCAAATTCCAAGCATGAAAGGTGAGTATCATTATTAAATCCGCAGAATGTCATGGAAATTATTGGAAAATTGAGAAAATATTAACTATTAGGAGTTTATTTATTAGTCTATCCATCATTCTCAATTAAAAAAAACAAAAAAACCCCTAAAATGAGATTTGGGGGTTTTCCAAGAGATGATAACTACTAGGAGACATTGTTTGGCATTTTGTTTTCTAGAAGAGTGAAATCGTTTCTAAACTCACCTTATGAGTTAGACTCTGAGGTAAACAGAGTCGTTCGTTGATAGAAGAAGCCATGAATGGAGGGGACGTGAAGATAGAGAGAGAGAAGCTTGTGTTGAAGGTGAGGTGAGAGAGACCGTTGGGTTATGGAACAAAAAGGCAAGAACGAGTGGCAGGGAGGGACGCAAAAAGTCTAGATAGAGTGAGAAACTTTTCGGTGCCGAATGAGTATATTCCACGTCGTACCCGTTTGGCACATCTGGGGCGTCCAAATTACACTTTTGGGCAGCTCGAATTGAAACCCTCTCTCTTCTCTCACCCCAATACTTGTTATCTTCTTTTTCCCTCTCCAAATTTAAGCCATCCAAAAATATAATGAACAGCTCAAATGCACCGAGCGGGCATCACGTGGTACTCCACCTGTCACTGAATTTTTTTTCAAACGGAGAGCGTGTAGAGTAGAGGCCGGATGGCTGTCTTTTCAGTGGTGTCGCTACAGCCTGCAAGGTGGTAATTGTTCGCTTATCGACGCTTCACTGAAGTTTTCCACAGTGGGAGCCACATATTTGTATCCCTTTTGGCTTCTTGGTTGAAAAATGAAAAGAAAAAAATGTGGAGTACGTTTTTTCACCATCTTATCCGGATGAGGAATAGTATAATACATGAAACTCGAAAATGTTCATCATATATAGGAGACGAACGGTCCAGATTCATAGTGCAGAGAATCTAGACCGTTCCTTTTCTATGATGAATATATTCAAGGTCCGATTGTCATTGATCCTAACATTTTCGTATTTTGATATATAGATATTCCCCTTTCTCTTCACACCACTTTTAGCGAGAAACAAAAATGACTCTTGTAGGGAGGTATTTCTGAACAAGCACAAAAATGACCCGAGCATGGGGTACGTGGTGTAGAAACTTTATATTCATCTTAAAACCAATTGGTAATGAGTGGAAAGGCCCCAGATGTTATTAAGTGATCACTCATTCCACTTCTAAGCAATGTGGGATTCATTTTCTTAACATCCCCCTCATGTGCAGCCGTGTTTAAGGTCTGTCACGTGTAGCCATTTTTTGGTCCTATCATCGTGCAGCCTTTTTGCTGGTCTGTCATCGTGGGGTGTGGATTATGAATTTTATAAAATGTGGGGTGGAACGGGCCCCGCTCTGATACCATGAGGAAAATCGCAAATCTCAAGATCTGGAATCAAGAACAAATCGAACTAAGAGGAATTGTATTTCGTTTATTTCATTTCTCAAGTCCACAACAGATGATACAAAGCTATATGGAGAAATTAAATAGGCATCCTATATGGAAGACTTATTTAGATGTCCATCCATGTGAGTTTGAATACTTAATTAAGACCCAATCCTCAAAATGTATCTTTGTCCCATTATACCCCTAGTTATATATCAATATTGATATTGTTTATATATATATATATATATATATATATATATATATATGTAGATATATATGACGTTACCATCTCCCACAAATTGAGGGATTAGGCATAATCCCATTCCAAATCTCCCGCCCCCTCTTCCTTTCAGTTGTGACATGAGAAAATCACTTACAAAAAGGACGGAAACACCATTTAAGAAATTTCCAAACCACTGTAATCCCAAATACACGAAAACAAGATGAAGGGAAGAAAAGGGGCGATTTGAAGTCTGACGACAAGATTCCGATAGACGATCACTACTACAATAAACCATAAAGATCACAGTTATTGACCGTGATTGTAAATTTTTCATCACACTCTTGCTACTGTGATAGATTTGAGTGTGATTGTAAGTCACTCTCTTTTATCACGGTTATAAACCGTGATTGAAAGAGAGAAACAATCACGGCCAAAAGGCGTGATCATTTCTCTTTTATCACGGTTATAAGCCGTGATTGTTTCTCTTGAGCGTGATCGTTTCTCTTTTCTGGGTATGATTGTATGTTATTTTAGATCACGGTCTATAACCGTGATAGAAAGTTCAAAATGATCACACCACCATAAACTGAGATGGAAAACCATTGCGTGTGATCTTTTCTTTATATCTATTAGACCATCTTTTCTTGTCATTGCTAAGTTTCGAACCCACACACCCTTAGTTGATTTCCCAAGCCCTTACCACTAAGCTAGCCAAGAACTTCTGTTAGATTAGGAAAACAAAAATATTTATACTTACTTCCTAAAGTGAGAAAAAAAAATTTCTCTAAAAATTTGCTGAATTTTTTGGAATGCAATTAATATGATATTAAAATATATAAAAGTACATATATAAATATTGTTTAACAAATTTTAAAAATATGAAAATAGATTTTTTGCCAATCAAAATTAGTTGTCACCAAAAGATTTTCTTGGGGCGAAAAATTTAGTTTTAGCTAGTAAATTTAGTTGACAATAGTGTTTTTTGTTACAGTGTGATCTTTGTATTTTTATAAAAATTATCACAACCTGCAGATTGTAACATTATGGACAAACTTTAGATTTTTTTTTATAAACTAATCATTTCACATGGATTTTGTGTTTATATTGAATTTCAATTTCAATGGTGGCTTCTCAAATGGAATTTAATCCTTTTCAGATAACGCTAAGCCATAATAATATAATTGCTTTTTTACCTAATGTGTCAAACATATACTTGGAAGACATCCGAGTAACTAAATTTCACTACCACAATAAACCATAAAGATTACGGCTCGCCCACGTGAAAATCGGGCACTAGTGGAACGGTCCGTCCATCGTCAAAGAAACAATTGGGCATTGGTGGAACCCAGTTGTGGGATTTGCTTTCTTTTTCTCTCTCGATCTTTTTGGGCATAAAGATGAAGATGAAATGTAGAGATTTTTTAGAATGAGTGTAATTAGAGCTTATCTTCTTACCTTTTGTAAAAAAGAAAAAAAAAAGAACTTTTCAAAGTTCTTAAACGACATCATTTTTCTCACATAACTTTTCAAAGTCTGCTTAAATGAGTACCAGCCCGCCCGCATGAAAATTCAGACTGTGTGCCTAAATAGGTAGGCTTTTTATCTCGCCGCAAGAGTGAGATCATTTATCTTATTTTTTTCCTCTCTAAAGTTTTTTTATCACGCTACAAGAGTGGGGTTATTTCTCTTTTATCTCGCCACAAGAGCGAAATCTTTTATCTCATTCTTTTCCGCCCTAAAATCTTTTATCACACCACAAGGGTGAAATCTTTTCTCTTTTTTATCACGCCACAAGAGTGAGGTCTTTTCTCTTTTATCTCACCACAAGAGCGAGATCTTTTATCTCATTTTTTTCCGCCTTAAAATCTTTTATCACTCCGCAAGGGTGAGGTTGTTTTTCTTTTATCTCACCGCAAGAGCGAGATCTTTTATTTTACGCCAAAACCCACTTTTTATCTCAGTTTTGGACTTAAACTGAGATAAAAAAATTGAAGCACCATTTTTTATCATGCTTTCACTAAAACCGTGATCTTTGTGAATCTCCTTAGTGTGACGCATATCTAATATTGTAGTAGTGGATGATTTTGAAGGATAACGTCGAAAACGGATAGTTTTTAATCCAAGAAGCCAACCAACCCAACACCACTGTCGCCGACCACACTGTTGTCAAAGCTTCCATTCTCGCAACCCACCTCTTTTCCTCCTCCGCCTATCGTTCTTTCTCACCCTCCACCTCTAGCCCGCCACTACCGCCATATGTAATACCAGTATTTTTGTCATTCACTTTTACATAAGTCAAAAAGTTCACATCTAACATTTTTTTCTTTGGTTTCTACGTTTACAGAGATTTGGGGGGTTTTATAATAGATTTGTGGGTTGTCATCAAATGAACCTTGTGGGTTTTGATTTTCTCCGCACATGATTAAATGGTACTCCAATTTGCAAAAAATTATCATGATTTTTATGATGCATATGGGTAATCAATATGGATCTGTAATGTTCTCATATTTGTCACTAGTGTTTGCAAATTCATCATGTTCATTAGTGTTACGCAAATAAGAGTTATCATGTTTGTCACTAGTGCTTGCAAATTCATCATGTTCATTAGTGTTATGCAAATAAGAGTTATCACATCGCTTCCGTCCTCTTAATCGCCGCCGTTACCGGATTCCATTGCTGGAATATCAGTTTTAGGTATTATGTTTTTCGATTTTTGTCATGTTTGTGAATTGATGATATTTTGTTAATCTACCTCGATTAAAACCTACACTTCTCAAAACTTGTCATGTTTTTTATTTTTGTCGTGTTTTTTATTTGATCATGTTTTGTTCATTTACCTCTATCGAAACCTACACTTCACGAAACTTGCCATGTTTTCCGCTTTTGTCATATTTTTTAATTGATCTTGTTATGTTCATCTTCCTCGATGAGGTTTTGTCATGTTTTGTGAATTCATCATGTTTTGCCATGTTTTCCGGCTTACACATTCATTTTTGTAAGAGTCGTGTTTTCTTTTTAGATTTTAGGGGAATGAAAATATTATAGAGAAGATTAGGAGAGAGAAAAAATTCAAAAGATTAGGTGAGAGAAATGTTTGAAAGAGGAGAAAGAATTGAGATAAATAGAAAAGATTAAAAAAATAGAAATATTTGAAAAATTAGGAGAAAGAAAGGGTAATTTAGGATTTAATTGAATTTGAGGATGGAAAGATAAGTATTTAAACAGATTAGGATGAGCACCTAAATAAGTAGGGTAGAAATGATGGCTAATTAAGTTCCCCAAGCTATATATACAGCTCAAGATAGGCACGTGGCCAGCTAATTAACAAACAATAGCTAATTGCACAAATGTCCAGAACTCTCAAAATACTTTCATTAATGACCTCTGCTCACACGTGGGATCACGGGACAAGTAAGGTAGGTCAAGTCGCCGTGGAAGGCAGTGATCGGCAATGAGGACAGATGACGTGGGAAGTCATTGGTCCAAGCAGTTGATAAGGATCAAAGACATGAGAAGTCATTGATCCAAGCAGTCTGTTCGGCAATGTGAAGACTGAACAGATCGAGAATTCTTAAGAAAGCAGCCTCGGGTGCTAAAACAGAAGGGTCCAGAACAATGATACCCAACGGGAATGGGATGTTCGGTCCGCCATGGAAAGAAGTCTTAAAAGGACTAAGGAAATAAATTGACAAGGGAACGAGAATCCAGAATATACTGATTTCCTATACGAGATAGGAAACCTAGAGCAACAAGGATCCTTGGGCAGCAACCATACGCATATCTATAAATACGAGGTAAATCTAGAGGAAAAAGGTACGCAATACGTTGCATTCATATTATTTACCTACTGATAATTAGGGTTTACTCGAAGTACGTGATACTAACTTAGCTATCGAAGGGCCTTTGTCACGAGAGGCAAAGGTGCGCTCACCCTTGTTTGTTTTGCAGATTAGGGTTTCGTCGATGAACTAGGGTTCAGGTCAAGAAGGCACTTGTAGCCGTTACATTCAACGTGCTGTAAAAGCACTATACGATTTTGTCCACTTACAACTCCTGTAGAGACCCGTGCCTTCTTGGATCATCACCGGTCTACTTTGGGTGCAAGCCCTTCTCCACTCCCCCGTGGCACATTGTTGTGAGGTTCATACACTCGATTTTGCATCCTGCCGAATGTGGTGGTGGAGGACTAGTAGGGGCTCCACGTCGCGGTGCACACCAAATTTTTGCTAGAAATCTTGGCAGCAATCAAGTTAGCTAGTTTGTTTTGGCGGAACCATGTCTTGGTGAACACCAAAGTAAATACTGACTTCGACCACATTCCCCCAAAATTGCACGAAATTTGTAGTATCAGAAATCTACAGTGTCATATGCATTACACAAGAGCAAATGAGAAGTAAGAGATACAAACTGTTTGATGTTTAATAAATCAACGCCCAAGGTCTTGAGAAACATAAAATGGAATCCCCATTATATTTCTTGAAGCCCAACATTCCAAATTAGGATCAAAATCGTAAGGAGTGGCTGGGATCCAAGATGGAGGGTACAGAAGTTGACAATACTCGCAATCATCAAGATGTTTGCCAAGTTTGTACAGTTTTGTGCCCGGCTGATGTGCAGAAACAATTCCTGGAACGATATTTCCAAATTGATAGAGTTGATGGGGTGTTTTATCTCCATAGGCTGATTGAGAGCTCATCTCTTCTGGTTCCTCTTTGAACAGAAGGCAGACTCCAACCTCCTTTACTTGAGCAAATTCACCTCCATAAACTGAAATACGGACTTCATCTCCGCCTTCCAAATGATTTCCAAGCTTCCAATAACTTAACCTCATTGTATCTTCACCATCTTCTGTAGTTCCAAAGATGTGTGGGCTACGGCTCCAAACCAAGCCCTTCGTCCCATTACTTATGATAGTATGTGGTTCACGAGATTTTGGATCGCCAGAGTGCTTATAAACTGAACACACATTCAAGCCTCAGATCTTCAAATTAAGATACGAAGGCACAATAAAATCAATTGAGGATTCTAGATTTTAAAACTGAACTAGGGTGGAACCTTGCTACCAGGAATATAAGCGCAGATTATATGTGTTTCATAACATACCTATGTCATAGAAAGAAAAAATCTAAGCATGAGAGAGAGAGAGAGAGAGAGAGAGAGAGAGAGAGAGAGAGAGAGAGAGAGAGAGCACCTGAAGGGGAAACATCCTTTGTTGCATGCTAGGCCATGATTTTAGCTTTACATTTAGGTTTCTCATGGATTGCAAGTTTGACAAGTCCAAATTGTTAACAATCTCAACTTCTACTTTTTCTATGGATTCTAATTTGAATGCGGTCAAAGTCTCTAGATGGTGGCATGCGTCCAAATGACTAGTGGTTGTTGGATGGTGTGAGATTTGAAACGTTACTTCCTCGAGCGATGTATTAGCTCCAATAAACAGATCGACATAGTTGCGGGACCCCATCAAGTTTGCAGAGCCTTGGGCAAAACTCTATCCATAACCAATCAAGCTTAGTAAGACCTCTGACAAAATCTAGGAGTCTATGAAATTGATTATGGGACAGATCTTGTTTCTTCAATGAGCAAAGTTTGCTAAGGTCTCTGAGGGAAATCATCCTCCGAAAGATTACATTTCCTAAGGCTTAATTCTACCGAGGACCATGGTAAAGAAGACCACGAAATCTATGGACTTTCTCTTGCTTCAACTACCAAGGCCAGATGAAAGATTGCACTGTGTTCACCTGCCCATTGGTAGGGAGAGATTGATTTAAAGCAATTCCATCTACCTTGAGCACATTTAGAGACTCCATATTTCCCATGTTTGTCGGCAATCCGTTGAGAGTTGAGCAACTGGAGATGACAAGCGTTTCCAAATGTTTTAGCATACAAATGCTTCTCGGAAGATTTCTCAAATTTTCGCAGTCTTCCAGATTTAACAAACCAAGTCTCTCAAGGCATCCAATGGATTCATGAACCTCAACCAAATTTGTACAATTTTTAAGCACGAGCCTTTCCAGATTGGGGAGTTCTGAAAAGTCAGGGGTTTTGGCAAGGTTACAATTTTTAAGCACGAGCCTTGAAGTTCAGTTTGCAAGGAAATTTGAAAGGAAGAAAAAGGTAGTAACATACCTTGGTTCCTTTCCATACACTTTTTAAGCAGCTATGTTGCATGTCAAGAGCAACCAAGCTCTCCAAAGGGAAATAACCAGGTATGGAGTTAAATGGGAATCCATGTCAGCACAACCATCTTAATCTTTTGGAAAACTTTTTATAGGGCCTACCAATAAGTACATGATTGAGTTGCAGAAGTTTTTAGTTTGTTCATCCTTGGAAATGCATCAGCTTCAAAACCCTCCGGAATTAAATTTTTTGGATCTGTGGGTTCGAGTTGAGAGGAGAAGATACTGAAACCATATCTTGTAAGAAAACCACCAAAATTGACAATAAGGGTTTCCCAAGGATCTCTTTATAGCGACGTTTTCTATTGTCACTAGAAATCGTACAAACATATGCTTCCTCTTTCAACAGACACATATCGAGTCTGAGGCCTTCTATTTCACTTGTGCCCTAAGATAAGAATGTGAAAAAAACGGGAAAGGGAGCATAGGCAATAGAGGAACAATGATTAGTGAATAGCATTCCTACACAAATTCATACATAAAGAGCAAAGTATAATTCTTATTGTGTTTTCTCTCAAAACATTAAATGCGTCCTTGTAATTCCAGGCATATATAATTCTGCTATTCTTGTATTACTGAAGAATTTAGTACAGTATAATTACTATAATATTTGTAGGTGATTGTAGTGGGAGATTGATGACAAAATTCTTCGAAATATTGTTCAAGTGAACCATAATGTTGATAGATAGATTAAATTATGACATTTATTCTTAGCCAATTCTTTTTCATGTCCATCTTCCCATACGTTAAGACGTTAGTCCTTTTCTTTTTCTCTTTCTTTTTGGTTGATTGAGGAACCGTGACTTTAAATTAATTTAAAACACTATAGTTTCAGTAGTGTGGAAATGTCATGAATTCTGCCCAAACCCATTTAAACTTAATTTTTGCTCTCATGATCTGCGGCCATTCTATTTGCATTGATTTTGTAAATTAATTTCAACAAGGTTTTGGCACAAGAAGTCTCGAGGATAAATTTCTAATTGCCTTGATTAAGACCCTTAACTGAAAATTTTGAAGTTTAATTAGTCTACGATTTGTGCTTCATTATACACACACATCGTTTTGGGATGCTGCAAGTAGTTATGTGAGGTCAAGCTGGGTAAACGTTGTGATGTAGTTGTCCTTTCTGGTATATCTAAGTGCGGTATAATTTGGAAATCAGTGAAGTACAATGTTTAGCTATGATCTGATAGCATATAGTATTATAACATAATGGTATATTTTGGTATCATTGGACGTAGTTTTGGATGAGTGAATGTTGTCCAAATCGAAATAACTGTCACATACATTTAAGATACGCGAAAAACTTGCAAATCGTTGTATTCTTAGGCTTTTTACTCACCTAGAATTGCATCTTGGAAATCATCTGTTGCATATTGGTGTTTGGTAACTTTGCCATTGACTTGTTCGACTCAAGCATTCACTTGCTTATCTCACAGCCTGCAGACTGGGATGATAGAGAATATATTGACGAGACAAATGATGCCAAACCTGCAATATCATCTCTTATCTCTTACAAGGAAATTTGTATTAATTTTGACATATTTATGTATTTCTGTTATGTGAGATCACAGGGATACGATTCAATCCCAGCAGAAATTCCAGAACCAAAAGCTCAGAAGGTTAGTTATTTCTTGTGAGGTGATATACTTTCTAGCCCGTTGATATATGCGACTGCTGCAAATTCATTTTAGTGTGAATTTACATCCAAAGGAAACCGCTTCAATTCTGAGACTTCATTTTTATTAAAGCTCTTTGTCCCCTATTAGCTTTATCTTCAAAGATGCTTGGATTGTTTCTAGATGGGGATACATGCAAATACCAGTTGTTTCTGGGTTGATTTATGTCTCCACTCAAACTTCCATAGACAGTATGGAGAGTTGCCTTTTTGTTTTGCTTTAAAAGATAACAGGAAAGAAAACGTTAGAAACTTGGCTGTTTGCGTACCCAATTCCCCAATTTGGCATTGTTTACGTGGTTAATTTCTTTTATCACCTCCCAAGTAGACTCTCTGACAGTTTTTCTGTGTTTTTGCGTATATCAAAAAACACAACACAGGTCAGCGGAGGAGGGCATGGTTATTCGAGACCAGATGACATGAATAGTACTTATGTGAATCAAGCACTCTTATATGGGTACTCTATATACGCTTCAATTTCCCAGTTTTATTCTTAGTCATATCAATTCAGTTATGGTACCCATATAAGAGTGCAGTTACCCTTTGGAATTTGGAGAAAAAAGAGGCATTTGGGTGGTCCTTCCACCATATGGAAGCTGAGGATTGTTTACTTTTCATCTCAGTAAAAGCAGATGTGATTCACGTGAATGCTTTCTCTGACTGGGACTCAACAGTATGGCACAACCTGGTTTTGTACATCGATAGATACTGTTAGATCATGAGAATATGCCTGATGTTTAAGTTCCTCAGTATACCGAAATGCAGTATCATCCTTCTTTCTTGTTTGAATTTTGAGATAAATAGCTGGATGAACGCACTCACTCTCGCATCCACGGATGTGGGATGAAATTTCCATCTGTCAGTCGCCATTGTTTTTCTTGATATATATAGATCTACCCTTTCGCTTGCTTTATACATACCAATGTGATATCTCCTCTGTTTCGCACCGTGGCGTCTCTTGCTGTAGAGCACCTAACAGCAGGGCGGATCTGTAGATATCGGTGTCAAAACTATAGCCTATCTCAGTGCAAGATTGTGTCACCGACCAAAGATTGCCCACCATAACGTGGAATAGGACCCACCAACTTTTCTCCCGCCTAAGGGCCTGCTTGGATGGAGTGAAATGAGGAGGGGAAAAAATAAGAGGGGTATATGGAGAGGGGCCCGCCCATTTCCCCTTGTTTGGCATCCCATCGTCCCCTATTATGTCTTACCCCCTCTTTGTTTTCACTATTTCTAAGGTTTGTCTGGTCTTAGTTTTGGGTATGAAAATACGCCCTCGTTATCCCCTTTCTCCGTCGCCAGGCCTCCACATTTTAGTATTGCCATCCATTTTTTTGTCCATGGAAGAGAGGGTTTTGGTGGCGATGGCTTCAATTTGAAAAAGACTGCAACTTTCAAATCATGCTTGCAACTTACAAATTGAGTGAGGCAAATAATCAATATAGATGTGAGAATAAAATTCATATAAAAAGAATTATGAAAAATGATGAGGTGAAATATGGACCCATGTTTAGAGAGGAGAGAGAGAGAGATGAAAACAGAGTAAATTTCAAAAGAGGCCCAATATTCAAAAGAGGCCCACTAAAGTATATTTCCCGTAAACTAGCAAAACCAAAAAAACAAGCCCAATCAATATCTATATCAAGTCCATATAAATATGCCTAATAACAATCAAGTTGAAACTAACATTTTATCTCCGAACGCTAATTAGATTAACATTAGCATCTTTAACAACATAATGAAAATTCATTCTGACACAATCATCAAAATCAAATTCCTAAAAAAATCACTTTCCAAAAAAAAAATGTTTTCATTTTTCCGAACAATTAAAATTGCATCTCCCTCAATGAACATTTTCTAGATTAAATGAATTTATAAGGCTTACACATTTTATAGATTAAATGAATTGATTTTATAAAAAAAAATGATAAATACAAGCCATTAATTAAAAAAAAGTTTTTTTAGTATAAATTTATTAGAATAGACATTTTTTAAATAATTTATTTTTTATACTTCCAACTGTCCAAAATTGACTAAATGTATTGATTTTTGAATTTATATACTTATTTTAATACATAATCAAATTTAACATTGTACATGGGTAAAATAGTCATTTGACAGCTTTTCCCATCATCCACCCCTTCTTATCCCCCATTATATAAACCATCCAAACAAAGTCAAATTTTATCCTCCTATTTAATACCCCATCCAAACTACATACTATTTTATTCCTCCTCCACAAACATCAAATCGATGTGGGCCAACTCATCAAAATTAATACCCCATACTATCTTATTTCTCCTATATATTTTTTACCCTCGATTTTTTACCTGCATCCAAGCAGGCCCTGACCAAGTGATTTCCACCCTCCCATTTGGTGCTTACCATTGGGTAATGACACCATGTGGAATCTCCTAACTGTCCTGGGATAGTTCGTCTTTGGATTGTGCGGAGTTTTCCCTTCTGTGCTTAGAAGTTTTTTTTCCCTTGTGCTTTTCCCCTGGGGATTCGCACCTATTTCAAAGTAAATAACTGCTTCTTGGAAGATCTTGGGCAAGCATCTGAACCATTTTGTTTATGAGCTTTATCAAGAATATTTATTAGTTACTCCCCCATTCCAAATTGTTGGTTTTGAGTTCGTCCCAACTTCTTAGCCCTCTGTATAAAGTCCAACTAAAAGTTATCAGTTTCCAAAATTGTACTTCGCAAACGGCTTTTTTTGTTGAATGTTAAATGAGGGAACAAAGGTGCGACGATTGAAATTAATGCCTTTCTAGTTCAATTTGAACATGAGTGCAATTATTACGTCTACTTCAAATTGAAATTCTCAAAAAGGACCAACATTGTGGAACGGTGCAAGTATTTATCTGAGCAAGACAGTTTGTGGGCATTTTCCATTTGGTCGTGTAACTTTGAGATGATCGTGGGATTGCCCTAACTTGTTTGCCCTTGTAGTGTTTTACAATAGCCTGTTTGATCCCCCTATTATTTCATATTCATTCTACGTATGAGGCGTGCAAAGGGAAATATTGTAATGGAATTCCCGATACATTACTACAATATTTTTTTTTTGCAGCATGATCGTCGTGACTACTTGGATGATTATCATGTAAGCATAAAACTCTCGTATACTTGAGTCTTTCTAAGCTACTTGCACAAATTCACCTCTCCACACTGAAATATTGACTTCATCGCCACTTTCCAAATGATTGCCAAACTTCCAATAACTTAATCACATCGTATTTTCACCATATCTTCTGCAGTTCCGATGACACATGGGCAATGGCTCCAAACCTAGCCCTTCGTCCTACAAATTATGTCAGTCACAGCACTATGTGGGTCATATTCTTTTGGATCACCATAGAGTTCATAAACTAAACACAGGTTCAAGCCTCGGATCCTCGAATTAAGATATGAAGGCACGATAAAATCAATTGAGGATCCTAGATTCTTAAAATTGAACGTTGCTATACAAGGAACATTAGCGTACATTATTTGTGTTTGATAACATACCTACATTACAGAAAGAAAATCTAAGCATTTCAGAGAGGGGGGGGGGGGGGGGGGGGGGGGGGGGGGGTGTGTGGGAGGAACCTCCTGCGGTGCATGGCACACCATGATGTCAGCTTTACAGTTAGGTTTCCCACGAATTCTAATTTGAAAAAGCTCATAGTCTCTGGATGGTTGAATGCGTCGAGACAACATGTGGTGGTTGGACAGTGTGAGATTTGAAACGTTACTTCCTCCAGCAATCTTTTACCTCCCTGATAAAAATGACCAGATCAACTTCCACACTAGAATTTTGAAATCCTCCGGAAATATTGCAATAGTACTGCTCTTTAGTGCAAGCCTCACGACTTTGTTAATAATCCGACGAGGTTTTTCTTGACCTGACCTCTCTTCGCTAAGTATTCCGATGGCCTGATTCAAGATCAACTTCATCGGTAGTTGCTTCTGCCGGATCAACTTCAATGGTAGTTACTTCAGTCGGATCAACTTCATTGGTAGTTACTTCAGTCGGATCAACTTCATCGGTAGTTGCTTCTGCCGGTTCTAGACGAAAACGGATCCCTGCTATGACAATACAGGCAATTATAACTAGGCACGAGTATGAAGATCGGAGCCCGAAAAGACTCAATGTTTGATTCATACACGCGCTGAGGAGGAATTCTAGGGCACCAAAATCCGTATATGGTTGGATACAAAAGAGAGCGCAGAGACAGTAAAAAGCGAGGAAGAGGAAAGTGAGCATGCAAGCAACAGATTTCTCGGTGAAGTAGTAGAGTCCAACGTTGCCGAAGAACAGAAGTGTGTAGCCGATTGTTTTCCCGGCATGTTGGTATCCGCAGAAGAAACGATCGGTTTCTGGAATACTTGGTAACGAAAAATAGAACTGTGAAAGCATGAAGTTAATAGCGAACCATGAAAGTGCGAGTGTTGAAATCAGGAAGATGAAGACGAGGTCGGTGGTTTTCTTGATGAAATCCATGGCCAAGAATGAGAAAACCCATGCCGGTGACGAGATGATAGCAAGGTAGTACCAGAAGTTGAGACCCGGCCAAACATGGAGCAACTTGGCTCTGCTGAAGAGAGGAGAGATCCCATCAAGTTTGAGGAGGCTTGGCCGAGGCCAGTTGAAAGATTGCACTGCATTCACCTGCAATGTTTCAACCAAGTTGGCGGCACTGTTCAATGACGTGCGACTGAGGTTGTCTTCAACCACTTCTATAATTTTTTGGATAAACCTTGCCTCGTGTCTGAAAATTGCGATAAAGATGGGACACAAAGAACAATAAGAATACATGATTGAATAGTAGTAACCAAGAATTAAACATTTCAAAGCAATAACTAACAAAAATGAGAACATTATTGGCACTACTATTAAAGTGGGATGAAAAGCGACACAAGTATGCCTAGCTATAGAAGTTAGCTACAAGGAAATTACCCATTAACTTGTAAAACCAACCCGGCCAAACTTGCAGCTTCTTTAAGCGCAGCCCTCCATGTTTGTAGCTTATTCTTTAATTTCTCTTTCTCTAGTTCATCTGTTTCTGAGTCGAGCTTCTTTTCATGCCTCGTAAATGCTTCTTTGAAACTGCAGATTTGCTTCCTCACTTCAGATGGATCCACATTGTAGAAAACAGGTAGAACTATGTGTCCAAAAGTCCTCCGTTTGAGGATCATCACGAGCTGTTCAAGGCACCAAGTTGACGAGGCATAGTTCTTCGAGAAGACTATTATCGACATCCTCGACTCTCGAATCATTTTCTCGGGATCAGAATAGATATCTACTCCTATTTCTAAGCCATCATCGTCTCTGAAGGTGTGAAATCCAGCTTGATCCAAAGCTGTGTAGAGGTGATCGGTGAAAGTCTTGCGAGTGTCCTCGCCCCTGAAGCTCAAGAACACATCATATCTAAATGGAGAAGCCGAAGAAGAGGCTTCTTGAGATTTCGTAGCAGACATTGAAAACCCCCCCAAGAAAAAAGACGAGTGAAGGAGCAACTTGGCTCTGCTGAAGAGAGGAGAGATCCCAACAAGTTTGCGGAGCCTTGGCCAAGGCCAGTTGAAAGATTGCACTGCATTCACCTGCAATGTTCCAACCAAGTTGGGGGCGCTGTTCAATGATGTGCGACTGAGATTGTCTTCAACCACTTCCACAATTTTCTGGATAAACCGTGACTCGTATCTGAAATTTGCAATAAAGATGGGACAAAAAAAAAAAAAGAATACATGATTGAATCACACTAACCAAGAATTAAACACTTCAAAGCAATAACTAACAAAAATGAGAACTTTATTGGCACTACTGTTAAAGTGGGATGAAAAGCGACACAAGTATGCCTAGCTAAAGAACCGAGCTATGCGGAAATTACCCATTAGCTTGATTATGTAAAACCATCCCGGCCAAATTTGCAACTTCTCTAAGCGCAGCCCTCCATGTTTGTAGCTTATCCTTCAATTTCTCTTTTGCTAGTTCATCTGTTTCTGATTCGAGCTTCTCTTCATGCCTCATAAATGCGTCTTTGAAACTGCCACTTTGCTTCCTCACGTCATATGGATGCACATCGTAGAAAATAGGTAGAATTGTGTGTCCAAAAGTCCTGCATTCGAGGATCATCACAAGCTCTTCAAGGCACCAAATTGACGAGGCATAGTTCTTCGACAAGACTATTATTGACATCCTCGACTCTCGAATCACTTTCTTGGGAGAATAGATATCTTCTCCTACTTCTATTTCATCCTTATCTCTGAAGGTGTGAAATCCGGCTTGGTTCAAAGCTGTGTAGAGGTGATCGGTGAAAGTCCTGCGAGTGTCCATAGCCTTGAAGCTCAAGAACACATCATAACTAAATGGAGAAGCCGAAGAAGAGGCTTCTTGGGATTTCGTAGCAGACATTGAAAACCCCCCCCAAGAAAAAGGACGAAGGAAGGAATCAACCTTTAATCTGTGGATTTGCACGAAATTCTCAATTTAGAAGGGGGAAGAATATAAAAAATGAAAATAATAAAACAAGAGGAGGTGTATGAACGGTGGTCTTTCATGGTTGGTGTGACAGCATGTTCAGTTCATCAGTAGTAAAAAGAAAGCAACTTACAATGTACTGGCCAAGATCGAGCTCGCAGGAGCTTTCGATGAAGATCGCCAATTCAAACCCAGAAGTGAAATTGACCGATCGCTTTATTACTCACCTGATCAGACTCGGACATTAGAATAGTTAGACCTACCAATAACACACATGGAGTATATAGAACGTACACATGGAGTATATCTAATAAATAATACTATAAGATAATGCACATGGAGTATATCTACATACAGAGCCCGTTTTTAAGCTCGCCGGAGCTTTCAAGGAAGAGATCGCGGCGGGGTGATTGCCACTTCAAGAACCAGAGACAAGAGAGAAAAATCGATCGATCCTTGCTTAAAATCAAAGAGAGCCTAGAAGAAGAAACAAAAAGACTAGAGAGAAGACCGAAGAGGAGAACATGCACCCCCCCCCCAGAGAGCCGGGAAATTCCGTTCGGACACAAAAAGTCTTCAAAAAAGGCGCCGGAGGCCTCAAACTCATCCAGAGTTGGAGAATCGAAAAAAAACTTTCTCAACAGGCCCTCTCATTTTTCAATATTCACAACATATTGGAGATGGTATCATAAAGATTAAAGATAGGTACACTACCTTTTTACACTACATAATTACACTATATCTTATGTGGAGCCTATTTCGACTCTCAGAAAAATCCAAAAAAATACTGATAAATTTTAAAATATTGTTTTATGGGGTCCTGTAAAAAATTAGCTCTAACGGATATCGGTAAGTATCATTTCTAGATTTGTAGTGACAAAACTGCGCAGATGAACAGTTTCATCCCTACGAATCAAGAAGTAATACTTACCGATATCCATTGGAGCTAATTTTTTACAGGACCCCATAAAACAATATTTTAGAATTTATGGATATTTTTCTGAATTTTTATGAGACCCGAAATGGGCCCCATATAAAATATATTGTAACGTGTAGTGTAATTATGTAGTGTATGTAGCATCTCTCTATCATAAAATCCCAAACTAACCCATGCCACGTCCAAATAAAAAATAAATTCTAGCTGTAGTCTATGCTAAGTGTATAGGCCCCACAAAAATATATAGTCGTAAAGTAGTCCAGAGTGCCATGTGGTAGTACTCCCAAACTAATTAATTATTACTTGATCTTTATATTATATTATCAAATACGTTAGCATTGAAGTTTGGCGGGTGTGATAGGAGCATGTTAGCCCAAAGGTTTCCTCGGTATACCCTATTGATTTTGATGATAAAAAATATATAATTTATTGAAAGAGAAATATAATTAACATTATGATATGTGGTATTGATTTGAGTAAATGTTTATTTGGAAGGATTTGATTGAGTTACACAAAGAAAGATTGCTACATCAAATTCCTATCTCCATTACTCAAGATTAATTTTGGACGGAGGAAGAATTAAGAAGTAATCTTCTCCTTACTTAAATGGCTGGAGAATTCTCTCAATGGAAAGTACGTGGTTTAGTTGATCAAGATATATATAAAGAAAAATGTTCTCAAATTGGTGGAATTCAAATTTGAAATCATACAAGGTTTACCTGTTGATTGAGGCTGCTCCAAAGATTTGACTCAGCTCAATCCCTGCAGAGTTACCTTGTGATCAAAATTTGAATACTTCTTGAAGCCCACGAATTTTGAAGTGTTATTCATTGGGAAAAGGAAATGAAATGCTGGAGATTATATCTAACAATTTAATGCGTTCTTAAGAAGAGAGATGCCAGTTGAGCCAACGAGAGTCAAGTGAAACCGAGTAAATTAAAGCAAAATCTAGTACTCAAAGAACCGCGTAATCTAAAGATTTTTTTGTTTTTTGTTTTTTGTTTTTTTTTTGTTTGTGGTTTCGTAGTAGTTTCTCCGTAGTTATGCAGTTCTTGCATCTGTGCAAGGGACATCTCTTGATTCTCATGGATTTTCCCCACATGAGCTGTTGGGTTTGCATTAACTGTAGAAGATTTCCTCAGCTGAAAATCTTGACTCCCTCACGCGTGAAAAGAGCATCCAATGCTCTTTGGAAGTTTCTCCCTGGTTTTGCCTATATAAATGTGTACTGTGTAGGCTGGAAGTAGTGTGGTAGCACAGATGTGAGGGAAAGGGTGAGGTCGAGTGGGGGAGCCGGTTGTGGCTGTTAGGAAATCGAATCCCCAAGACCCAGTAATTACGCGTACAGATTAGACAACAAAAATTGTAAAACCTTATAAAGCGGAATTAGGATTCTACCTCAACTCCCTACGACATGAACGCTGGTTGAACTTGTTATAGCACACCTTGCTATAAACCACGAATAATGCTCGATCGTACCTTACGATCTTCTATCGTATTTCCCACATGTCTAGAACACGAACCGAGTATAGACTCTTTTGTGATCTATTTGCTCTCTCTAAGCCTGTCTCTATTTACTGAATAATAGAAGAATGTCAAACTGACCTAGAGAGCATAACGTGTATATATAGGGCTACGATAGGGGCCTAATGAGTAATAAGTCTGGGCTTCCAGTGTAAATAAGAAAATCTAATCCCACCAGGATTCTATTTCTTATTTTGCTAATTATAATTCACCCACTACAGAATTATAATTGCACTTCCGTCCTTATCTCAATTATATTACGAGCTCCATGATATTAAATACTTATTAATCTCCCCACGTTAAGATTACAAATACCCGTTGATTAAAATAAATTACTAACAATCTCCCACTTAATCAACATCTTAACTTGAGCCTATCCGCTTAACTTATTCGATATGTCAGATACAAAATCCACCTGCAGGGTTTGACATATTTGAAACTTATAGGTTTACTAAAGGGGTATCATCAATCCCTATCGGGACGTGGATTTCATTAATAATTAATAGTTGTCATATATATAATGTTGCGACCCAACTTACCGAGACTATTGACCGTATAAAGATCTCACTCTTTAATGAATCAAAGTCAACAACATTAAATATACACCTCTAATAATTATTATTTTTGGATTAAGAGCATAAACATTCATAATAACCATGAGGTTCCAATTGTCTTATAAAGTTAGTATAAAGACAATTACCTCAATGCGGTCTCATTCAATACACACAAAGTGTACTAGCACAATGAGTTAGAATTAGACCGTTCTCTGTAGTCAAGACAGACCTACTAAACATTGTACTACAGTCCTACCGTGTCCTCTCCATCTAAGACTGTGAACTATAACTTATATTCCACAAGAACCGATGATCCAATCTTCTGTGTGTAAACCGTACTCTACACACTGGATTATCTACTATGTATAATAAAAGACACACATGCACAACATAAACAAATATCATGCAAATATTGCCCATAAAAGATTCTCATCAAAAAAGGGGATAAATCTGATTAATAATTAAATATTAATCCATTATATAAAATTATAACTTTTACATAACCTCCTAACAAAAAACTCCCACTAAGACTCAAAATCATACTGTCATGCATCTCACTCCTATTCCCTCTACGTGACTATCAAAAGTCTTAGCCGGTAAGCTCTTCGTAAAAGGGTCTGCCAGGTTGTTCGCCGATGCAATCTTGGTCACAGCAACATCACCTCTCTGTACGATCTCTCGAATCAGATGATACTTATGCTCGATGTGTTTGCCCTTCTTGTGAGTCCTTGGGTCCTTCGAATTAGCAACTGCACCGCTATTGTCACAATAGAGTGTAATGGCTGATTGCACTGAAGGGACCACTTCCAGATCCAACAAAAAGTTTCTGAGCCAAACAGCCTCCTTGGCTGCTTCAGAAGCAGCCACATACTCTGCCTCCATGGTAGAATCTGTCACGCCCTCGATTTTCAATATAAATAAGTAATCCGTTTTAATAAAAAGTCCTCGCATATCATTAATAATATCCCAAAAAAGTCTCCACTTGTTCCATTTTACAAACAAATCCCCAAGTTTAGATAATTACAACTTTGGCATCACAGCCCAAATTAGTTTAGGTACAAGTACGAACATATCCAAAATATTACAAATGATTAGTCAAAAGGATTGAAATGATAAGTTACAAATACATCTCTGTCAAAATAAAGTTTATACGAAAATACTTAAGTAACTACATGAGGTTAGTTTCCAAAAAGTCTTTAATTCCCAAGCACACATAGCTTACGAACTATTGTCCAGCGTTTTGACCTGAAAAGAAAGATTAGGTTGAGCTACACTAGCCCAGTAAGAAAACTTTACCAACTTTATATGAAAACATGATGATAAGTGCAATGACGGAAAATAGGAAGGTATAGCTCAAACGATGACATACAATCAACTCAACGATGTATCAAACATTCAAGGCGATCATTCTAAGATATGCTATAATCACATTATGCCATAAGGTTCATAATACTCAAGCGAAACAACAACTTGGCACGACTCACTATCCCATATCTCCACCATCGACATTTCCACCCCTTATGTTGTCGTATAATACCACGAGAGTCATCGTATTACCACCCCTAGCGTTACGGTGAGCACCAACATCTAAGGTCACCGTATTACCACCCCATGTGCTACGAGACTTCCTAAATCGACCACCGACCCAAACAACTATTTCCTCAATCAACCTACAAGTTAAAGCTTTCTTATAATTTCATACATTCAAGAAATATGCCACGACATGCCAACAATATCACAAATATGCTACAAACGTCTACAAGTATTATTCAATCACAAATTGCATAAACATTCACAAAAACCACCAAACGATAGAAAGCACTTAAATGAAATTTCAACTAAGCAATTCCTTATGTGTTCCTCACTAACGGAAGGCCAATGGGTCAAGAATGTCGTCCACTAATCATAGGAAGTCGTAATGAACAAACAAGAATCATTGGAGTAGCCAAAGGAGGTTGAGAGGTCGATATACAACCACTCTAACAGTCATAACTTTCTGTATACTTGACGTTTTTAGGTGATTTTGGTGGCAATAGAAAGCTGACTTTAAGACCTTCGAATCGATATAAGATTTGCATGAAACGGACATCGGACGAAGAAGTTATGGCCATTTGAAGTTGGCCTGAAACTCAAAAGACGGGCAGAACTTCCAAAGAGAGGAGGGATCGATCTCCCCATCATCAGGGATTGATCCCTGGGCTTACTGGACTAGAAAACAAAGGGGGATCGATCCCCCAAGTTTAGGGATCCCCCAAGTTTAGGGATCGATCCCTATGCGATTTGGGCGATTTTCTGCAGATTTCGACGGCGTTCGAGATGAACAAAGGGAGACAAACCAAGCTCGATTCTTGCATCAAATCATCATATAAACATATAAAAGAGGTAAAAAAGTCCCTACCTCGCGACGATAATCAAGATCTACAAGATTTGAGCAAGCCCTAACCACTTCGAGCCTCAAAGCTTCGATTCAAGCTCGACCCAAGGAACTCCAAGCTTGAGAACGCGAATGGAAGGTTGGAGGGAGGTTGTTTCTTGAAGATTTTGAGAGATGGAGTGGAGTTTTGTGTGAGATGAGAGGAGAGAGAGAGGAGGCTGACTAGAGAGAGAGAGAGAGAACGGGTGAGAGAGAGATATTTGGGGATGAAAAATGATCCCCTACACACACACACCCACTATTTATACTCCTATATTTTCAAATCACACCAACACACCCTCAAGTCTCACTTCTTTTACTTTGGTCCTCTAATCAAATAATCACCAATTAAAATCATGTATCCCCCAATTAGTGATTTAATAAACTTTTCAATAATTTAAGAAAATACGGGTCTCTACAGAATCAGCAATGCAAGATTGTTTGATACTCCTCCAACTTATGGCTTCACCTCCCAAGGTAAACACATATCTCGAAGTAGACTTTCTGGAATCCCTATCTGACATAAAATCTGAGTCTGTGTATCCATGAGGTACCAGATTATCTGACTGAAATACTAACATATGATCTCTAGTTCTTTTCAGATACTTGAGTATATGTTTCACTGCAGTCCAATGTTCTTGCCCAGGATTAGACTGAAATCTACTAATCATGCCAACGGTAAAGCAAATATCAGGTCTAGTACACAACATAGCATACATAAGGCTTCCTATTGCCGAGGCATAAGGAACTGCCTTCATTTCTCCATCTCCTCAGGTGTTTTAGGACACTGATCTTTGAATAGGTTGATTCCATGTCTAAAAGGGAGGAATCCTTTATTGGAATCCTGCATGCTAAAATGGGCAAGAATGGCATCGATATAAGTAGCTTATGATAAGCCCAACATCCTTTTCTTGCGATCTCGTATAAGCTTAATCCCTAGGATGTGACCGGCTTCTCCCAAGTCCTTCATTTCGAATTGGCCGGATAACCACACTTTCACTGAAGACAACACTCTCACATCGTTTCCGATGAGCAGGATATCATCAACATATAGTACTAGAAACACCACCACTTTTCCGTTGTGCTTCTTATATACACATGACTCATCCAGACATTGATCAAAACCAAAAGACTTGATTGCTTGATCAAAACGGATGTTCCAAGATCTAGATGCCTGCTTAAGCCCATAAATAGATTTCTTGAGCTTGCACAACATATGCTCTTGACCTTTTGCTATGAATCCATCTGGTTGCACCATATAGATGCACTCATCCAGATTTCCATTAAGGAACGTGGTCTTAACATCCATTTGCCAAATCTCGTAATCGAGATGAGCTGCAATGGACAAGAGAATCCGGATGGACTTTAGCATGGCTACTAGCGAAAAAATTTCCTCATAGTCGATCTCTTCTTTCTGAGTATACCCTTTCGCAACAAGCCTAGCTTTGAAAGTATGCACCTTCCCATCCGCCCCTCTCTTCTTCTTATAGATCCACTTGCATCTGATGGGTCTAATCCCTTCAAGTGGTTCTACAAGATCCCAGATCTGATTAGAGTACATAGACTCCATCTCTGATTTCATCGCCTTTTGCCAAAGTTCCACATCTTTATCTTGAAGTGCCTCATTGTAGTTACAGGATTCGGCATGTTGATCATCAGGGATCATTTCAAAAAACTCTCCCAACAACGTATACCGATTGGGTGGAACAACAACCCTCCCACTACGACGAGGTACTGGTGTGTCAATAGGTACCTCTACAGATATCTCTTGTGGTGTTTCCTCCTGCACTATTGGTGGTAAAGAAGTTTGTGCCGGTATCTCTCCTCTTAATTCCCCTAGAACAATTTTACTTCTGAGCTTGTGATCTATCACATAGTTCTCTTCTAAGAACCGGGCATTAGTGCTAACAATGACCTTCTTATCCGTAGGACTATAAAATAGTCCACCTTTCGTTCCTCTAGGGTACCCCACAAACAATCAAATTTCTGTCCTCGATTCCAATTTATCTGCGTTCCCATTCAACATGTGTGCTGGACTATCCCAAACCCGAACATGCTGCAGACTAGGTTTACGCCCAGTCCATAGTTCTGTGGGTGTAGATGGTACTGACTTAGATGGTACCAAGTTAAGAATATACGCTGTTATTTCTAGTGCATGTCCCCAAAACGAAATTGGCAAATCTGAATAATTCATCATTGATCTTACCATATCCATAAGAGTCCTATTCCTTCTCTCTGCTACACCATTTTGTTGTGGCATACCTGGAGTTGACAACTGGGATGTAATCCCTTCAGCTGACAAGTAGTCCTTAAACTCTCCCAAGAGGTATTCGCCACCACGATCAGATCGTAGCGTCTTGAGACATTTACCTAGACGCTTTTCCGCTTCCGCTCTATACTCCCTGAATTTCTCAAAGCATTCGGACTTACGGCGCATCAAATAAATGTATCCATACCTTGAGTAATCGTCAATAAAAGTGACAAAGTACTCAAAACCACCTCTAGCTTGGACATTCATAGGCCCACACAAATCAGAGTGAACCAATTCTAACGGCTCTTTGGCTCTATATCCTTTTGCTGAAAAAGGCCTTTTGGTCATCTTACATTCCAAATAGGATTCACAGACTGGAAGTTCCTTAACTTCTAATGAACCTAAAAGTCTATCTCTAACCAGTCTAGAAATCCTATTCAGATTAATATGACCAAGACGTAAGTGCCATAGATACGTTTGGTTCAATTTAGAAGGCTCTTTTCTCTTACATGGTAAATTATTAGTATTATTCGATTCATGCAGTTGCACTGTAGGAAATATAGGATTAATAATGTAGAGATCATCCACCAATGAACCAGAACAGATAAAACGTTTATTTAACTTAATAACCACAGAGTTACCAAAATAAACCAAATATCCATCCTTAATTAACTTAGAAACTGAAACCAAGTTTCTTCTAATAGTAGGAACATAAAGACAATCTCTCAAAATTAAACTCCTATTATTAAAATTTAAAAAAACATTTCCTATTGCAACTGCTGCCACTCTCGTAGCATTTCTCATATGTAGATAAATCTCTCCATCACTGAGTCTTTTGGTTTCCTGGAACTCCTGCAATGAATTGCAAACATGATTAGTGGCTCCCGTATCTACACACCAGGTACTGGTAGATAGCACCACTAAACATGATTCAACAACTAGTGAAAAAGATTTACCTTATTTGTTCACTTTATTAAGAAAAACCAGACATTCCTTCTTCCTGTGTCCTTTCTACTTGTAGTAAAAACACTTGCCCGAAGGCTTTTTCACTCCACCTTGAGGCCCAAGAACAGCCTCCACAACCTTTTTCTGAGACATATTCTACTTCTTCTTGCCTTTCGGCTTAGAAGTAGAAGCCTTCTCTGCCACTAACACTGATGGTGGTTTCTTCACAACCAAAAGACCCTCAGCTGCTTGCAGTTCCTTAAGAAGTTCCGCCAAAGATAAATGCATTTTGTTCATAGAGTAAGTCAGGCGAAACTGCTTAAAACTCTCAGACTGCAGTGAGTTAAGAACGAAATCGATCTGGGTTTCCCCATCAATTTTAGCTCCAAGGATCTCTAATTCATTAAGAAGAGCTATCATCTTAAGAACATGATCCCTAATCGGGGTCCCTTCAACATGGGTGATACTCACCAATTTTTTCATAGCAACTAGCCTTGCTGCACGATTTTGATCCCCAAACATTTCTTTGAGGTTCAACATCATATCGTACGCAGTTTCCATAAACTGATGCTGATGTTGCAATATATTCGACATAGAAGCCAGAATATAACACCGCACCATCTCATTAGCCTTGACCCAATCCTTATAAGGCTTTGCTTCCTGCTCTGTGACATTCTCATTAGGTTTTAGAGGGCAATCCTCAAACAAAACAAATTTGCCCCTTAGCAGTAAACACAATATCCAAGTTTCTTTTCCAGTCGACATAGTTTTGTCCAGTAAGTTTATTTTCTTTGAGAATAATAGCAAGTGGATTGAAAGAGCCCATTTTTGAATCTGAGAATCAAATAACATAACAATCAATTATGAAGGGTAATAAAAACTTAAATTTTATTTTAATATTGGTTCCCTCAACCACATGTTAAAAGAAAAATATTGGCAACCCTACACACCGTGAAGAGCATGCCTCGATGGGAAGGTCGTCTACTCTTCATCATTCGTGTAGATAGGCACAACCTTTTAATTTTACTATCTAGACACTAGACCATGCCAAGCAAAATTAAATAGCCAATATTCCTTTGGTCCTATAAATAATAATAGTGACTCAGATGGTGAGGATATTATTATTTACAGCTAAGTGTATACCATTACCTAGCTCCATGACCCATTGTTCTGTTATGAATTACCTCGGATGGAGAAGTAATTCACACAACAGTTATCATAAACCTATCCTTTAAGGAAGTTTGTACCAATGAGTCCATAAATAATTTGCCAGATGGGGGGGAAGGTTCTAAAACCATCACACAAAATTAATTACATCATCTACATACTAGTAATGGAGACCGTGAGATTTATAAAAATAAATTCTGTAACGCCCCTAATTTTAGGTACGTTAAAGGGATTATTTATTACAGAAATAAAGTGAGTCATTGCTCATTATTACAACACGGCTCTCATAAGAGCATTTGAAGTACAAAATAGGATAACAAAAGGGAACTAAGGTTCCTATTCTACGGCTCCTCTTGTTCCTCCAACCTAGCGAGTTCTTCGGCTCCAAACGCCTCCAAGGTGAAGAGTTCGCCTTATTCGTCTATCAAGTCTGACATATTATACCGGCATCGCCACCCATATAATATGCCAGGGTCACCAAGAGGGTAACACCATGAGCTACGGAGGCTCAATAGTAAAATCCTACTTACTAGCATCGATTTCCACATGATAAGTATGTAAGCAGTGATAAAAAGACAATAGCGCTAACATTTTCACAATTGCTTTGCAACTACTGTTGGTGTCGACTCGTTGTGAACCATGTCGTGATTACCCTTTTTTTTTAAAACTCCTTTTTAACTCACCCAACCTCGGTTCTGCCGTTCCGGGTTCCCGAGTATCCTTACAATGGTTCCGCCGCACCGGGTTCCCATTGGCACGCATTGCATTGGCTCCATACCGCGGATAACCAAGCTACTCACCCAACCTCGGTTCCGCCACACCGGTCTCCCGAGTATCCTCACAATGGTTCGGCCGTTCCGGTTCCCATTGGCACACACACACACACTACTCACGTAATACCCTTGAAATGGTCATTCGTAGTTTCGAAAATATTTCCTACCGGGAAACACATTTTTCTTGTTAAACCACACCCTAGGTGCTATGTTTCTACTTTTCTCGATTTTCGTGTCTCGTTCTCGTGCAAGACTCCGCGGTGTAAGACTTTACATACAACATGCATTCAATCAAGCCTTGAAAAAGTACAACAAGATCTTCCAACTCTAAGCTACATAGCATGCTTGAATTTCACAAACAACATAATCATGCATTTCCAACTTTTTACCTACGATCAAAGTAACTTCTTAAACTTTAGGAAAAGTAAGTGGAGATTTAAAGTAGCAAGATTAAACTACTTATAGAAAATAAAGTAAGGATTTAACTACCGTTCTTCTTGGCGGTGGTCGGCTACGGTAAGTTGGTCGGTTTTGAAATCGGCGGAGTAACTGCCTTTGGTTGCTTCGAAAGGAAAAGAGATTTCCTAGAAACAACTGCACTACCTAAAGTGGACTACTTTAAAAATCTAAGGGTGGTATTTGAAAGTGGTTTGGCGGTTTCCTCAAGAACACTCAAGAACAAAGAAAGTTCTTGAACTTTGAACTAAGAACACTTGAATTTTTAGAGAGAAGGAAGAGCTATTGCTTTGAGGTGTGAGTTCAAGCTTTGGAATGGCT
The DNA here is from genome assembly GCA_014282245.1 of Rhododendron simsii. NCBI lineage: Eukaryota > Viridiplantae > Streptophyta > Magnoliopsida > Ericales > Ericaceae > Rhododendron > Rhododendron simsii. Next base: position 56,405 of record WJXA01000347.1, read on the forward strand.
CTCTATTTATAGGCAAAGGCTTGGCTCTCTCCCCTCTCTTCATAGCCGGCCCCCCTCACTCTCCCAGGCTCACTTTTTGACATTTGTCATGCCATCATGGAAGATCAAAGGCTAGAATGCTAGGTTTGCATGGCTATGTGTACCAAGGATTTGATTCTTGAACAATTTTGTGGTGGATGAGAAGTTGTACAAGATTCTAAGGGCTAAACAATAGAGAAAATGTACAAAGAGTACAATGTAGTTAAGATCTTGCTTGGAAGAGTAAGAATCCATAAGATTGGAAGTACATTGGAAGATCAAGGGTCAAGTACTAGTCAAATCTCCCTCCTCCTCCTCTCTCCCAACCGGCCCTCACTCTCTCTCTCTCCCTCCATTCGGCTCTCTCTCCCCCTCTCTTGCTTTCTCAAGTACAATATATATATATATATACATGTATATAAAATGCAAGCAAACAAATAAACTAATGGGTACTTTTGTACCAAGGAACAAAAGTAGACCTTAAAGGCTAGGATTTGCCCAATAAACTAATAAATAGGCATATGGTACTTTAGGTAATACTTTAACCATCTAAGTACTAATATATATATACACATATGTACCCATATATCTAGTTAGTTCAAAATCCCAATAAAATAATAATAAAGGGTACTTTGGGAATCTTGGTACCATGTACCTTTCTAATTAAAATATGGTTATGCTAGACACATGGGTTAAAAGAAAGACTAAATTAATAATCCCCATGGTACTAGAAAGATTCACCCTTTTTATCCATTGGGTAAAAATTTCCCTAACTTCTATTATCAAATAGTTATTAGGTCACTTTTAATATTAAAATAATCAAAAAGTACTTTAAAGTAATCAAAAAGTCTATTTTTTTAATATCCTTAGTACTTTAACCAAGTATACATTTAATATAAACAAATGGGGTTCCATTATCCAATGGATAATAGTTTCCCTAGCAATCTTTGTCCAATGGACAAAGAATAAAACCAAAATAATTAAAAGAAAAAAATATTCAATACTTTGACTAGGGTCAAACGGTTCAAAAGGTTCACGAGGGGCAAAACGGTCCAACTGCGGTGACTAGATGGCTTCCTAAGTTAGTTTCTCCAACCGGATGGTTAGAAGCTAACTAGGCTTGCTAAATAGGACTAAAACGCAAGAAATGAAAATTGAAGGGTTAAAGCGCAGTTATGACAAACCATCGGAAATTAAAGCAATTCAAGCAATTAAAATTAATAACTCGAATAATGAATACATTTTTATTTATTAAAATTCAGAGTTATTACAACCTATCCCCCTTAAACAATTTCGTCCTCGAAATTAGGTGTACGCTAGGACTCAAACAGGTAAGGGTAATTCATCTTCATGGTTTCTTCTCTTTCCCATGTGGTCTCTCCTGCTCCACGGTGCTTCCACAAAACTCAAACCAACT
>WJXA01000348.1:0-88781 GCA_014282245.1 Rhododendron simsii
CTTAAAATATGGTCTTGAGAGTTGGAATATGAGTTTATGTTTTTGGATCTGAAAGCCAGTAGTTATTTTTTTCCCGTAATTGATTTTTCTGCTGCCATATGTTTCGCTTTGGCTTAGTATTGACCTATGTTCAGTCTTTGAGCAATGAGATACACTAGTTTATAAATATTAATGGTGGATTGTTCTTTTTTCTATAGATCGACGCTTTAATCGAGTATCCTGCAGTTATACTTTTGGTTATTGACTATCAAGATCAAAGATACTGTGGACATGCTGGGACGTTTTACGGTTATCCGTTTGTTGAAGTTGAACTTTTTAGTATTTTGTGGCCTTGCAGTTTAGATACATTTTGTAGTTGGAGAAGTGTCGTTTTGTGCTTTAGGAATTTGGAGACAAGTTGTTGTCACCATATTTGGTGGATACTATTACTATATTTATGAAATTTTGGATTTGTTGCTTGGAATTTGTATTAATTGCATTAGGTTGGTTTTGTGGATGTAATGATTCGTTGGCTCAAATTTATAGGTTTCGTAGAATGGGAAAAAAATTTGTAGGAAATTCTGGAATGAATTTGCAGATCAAAATTTTTTTTTCTACAATTTACACAATTATAATAAGACATTACCCAACTAAACATTAGTTACCAATAGGCCACACATTTCCCGACTAAACTTTTGGTCGGCAATATGTTTAACATTCCCCGACTAAACTTTTGGTCGGCAATAGATTTAACATTCCCCTACTAAATTTTTAGTCGCCAATAGCATACACATTTTCCCGACTAAACTTTTGGTCGGCAATAGGTTTAACATTCCCCGACTAAACTTTAGTCACCAATAGTATATACCTTAGCCGACTAAATATTTTTTAGTCGGCAAAACCCTTTTCCAACTCTCATTCCTCGACAAAGGTGCCAACTAATTTATTTAGTCGGAAAAACCATTTGCCGACTAAAAAGGGGACATTAGGCGACTAAATGGTTAGTCGGGAATTGTGTTTTTTCTTGTAGTGAATCCGCCGCGAGTGAATCGGATGCGGATCAGATCCACCCAATCTGCCTAAAGTAAAAATTAAAAATAGTTAAGCCCTTCACAATAAACTATTAGCCCCACCATAATAGTACTGGTAAGTTCAATAGTACTCCATATACCTTGTTGCTTGTTATTGACATAGAAATTCAACGTTATGTTAATACAAAAAATTATTTGATATTCTTTGGGCAATACGGAGTGGTAGGATGTTTTATTGTGCTACTATTTTTTAAATTTTTGGTATTTATTAAAAATAAATTGCTTGCTTAAATCCATCCAAACCGCATCCAAACCGATCCGACCAAACAACGGTCACAGATGGGTGGTGGATGAGGTAAGTTTGAATGTGTGTGTTTTGCTCTCTAGTTTTTGGGTTTCACGGAGCTTTTTACAGCAGATATGACCGTGCTTTATTTTAAGAAATGTTTCTTGATCAGTAATGTAACATTTTTACAGATGCAAATTTTTCGAAGCTTTTTAGATTTTTCCAAAGTACTTAGGCTGTATCAAATTTGCTAAAATCAACCAAATTGAACCGCCTAAACCGCAAATCAAACCGATCGAAGCGTGAAACACTCACGGATGATTATGGATGGAGAAAACAACAATTGGGCGGATGCAAATTTGCCTAAGAACCAAACCAATACCCCCAAAATCGAATCTTGAACAGCCCTATTGCTAACCTTGTTAATGTGAATATATATTTAGGGTTTTGTATCCTCTTGTTATTTCATGTTATTTTATGGGTAACTTTCTCTTTTTTTCTTGCTAAGGTTTCTGTTTGTACCCATTTTTTGACACTTTTGGAAAGAACCAATGATTGAATGCCACATGGCAAGCGGTCCCGGTGTCATGACCCGTGCTAGCTGACCCACTTAGCTCTTAGCCTAACCACGTGATTTAAAAGGTTAACCCACTACAACAAATATGACCTTTTATAGCATTATCTAATAGCGTTTTTTTAGGAATGCTATGAAAAGGAACCAATTACAACGTTCCGCGATGAAAAGCGGAGGAAAATCTTGCCCCTAAATACTATAGCGTTTGTTGAAGTATACAATAGCTTTCTTACTTTATTTGACGCTCTAAATTGCACCCTTTCTAAAAATTTCATTTTTCCTCCGAAATCAGAGGAGCAAATATGTTTCTTTTTCTTCTTCGGGGTTGAAACCCTAGAAATTGGGTTTCGATCAACCTTCTTCTAGCGACACCAAATCGGGTGAGAAGATCTTGAGGCCCAAGTGCTCTGATTAGTTCCACACCGTGGAGAAAGGTGTTGGACACAAACTAGGTCTCTCTCTCTCTCTCTCTCTCTCGATCTCTATCTCGATGAAGAACTTTATCTTCCCCTTCCTCCCTCTCTCCTCCATCTCCTCTGTTTGTGTGCATGTGTGTGTGTTGACACAGGAAAAAGAGGATGTAAGCACCACGGTTTCTGCCATTTGCGAGCAAGAGAAGTTCCCCAAAATTAAGCCCAATTTTAGAGAACCCTCGAGTAGCAACAACAAGCGACAAATACGACAACTTGGTTGCTTCTCTCTCTCTCTCTCTCTCTCTCTCTCTCTCTCTAGCTATACACATACAAAAAAATCTATACCTCCCAGTTTCATAAAACCCTATTTTTTTCTAGAAAAGAAACCAGATTTGAAAACCCTCAATTGTTTCTAGAAATTTAGCCCAAAGTGTAAACCCTAGTTATCTTATCCAGCCCCAAATGAACTCTTGGTTTGTATAAATCTGTATATACGGCTTGGATTTCTTTATTTTTTTAATAGCAAAAAAGAATTTTATTAATCTTTAAAAATAAATAACAAAGATTAAAAGGATCCAAAGCATGGAACACCAGGAACCAGAAGGGAAAAACAACCACCACTAGATGGAAAGAAGCCAACCAAGACATACAACCCCAAAGAAGAAGCACCACACCCAAAACCCAACCAAGGCAAAAAGACACCTAAAACAAAACCCGATTTTGAGATGACTAAGGATCAATCATTATACTAAGAATCCTGGACATTGGCCCTTGCACCATCTTCGGCTTCCGTAGTCGTGAATTTGCTTATTATATTCTCATCATTACCCAAATAATTGGCTCCCAAAATTTTCTCAATAGACCAAGTAGCCCTAGTTCATTATGTGCTTATGAGTAATTTATGATTTCACGAAGAAGAATTGATACATTGACTTGTTGAGAGTGTTCTGCTCTAGTTCCTTTCAATAGAATGTCAGACATCATATATTGGGTTCCTCTTGAACAAGCTTTTTGTCACTTTAATCTATATAGGTAACTGGATGGCTTCATATTTTGCCGTTTTGGGATTTGCATTATTTGAAAAGTGTTGATACTATATGACTAAGGTCTGCTTCCTTTTTATCTCTTAATGGGTTTAAAAGTTTAGCACTCATTTTGTTAGCTATATGAGCAATGGGTGTTTAAACCTCTTCCTCTAAAAAAATTTCTGATTGAAGGAGAATAGTATTGTTGTTGAGGCATAAACTGCTCTAATGAATAGGAAGGAATTGTGTTTGATTTTGATTTGCACAACTAATTTGAGGTATCATAGGAAGCATAGGGATTGATGTGGAAGGACTAGATAGCTGCTGTACAGACTGCATAGAGCCTAAATTGCCATGTGTAGCAACCAATACAGAAGTAGTCACTGCTTCATCATCTTTTATCATTTGCATATCTTCTCCATTTAGCCTTGTTACTAATTCATCAAAGGTAAATTGCATTCTAGTGGGTGCAACTGAACTCTGTGGACTTAGAGAAAACCATACGTGGTAGAAAATGATAAAGAAGAATGCTTGGGGCCAACTCCATTCTTGTGACATAGTTGTTTAACTAGACATCTTCTTTGGAAATCACTTCTGCCACTTTTGAGGGGCATACGACTGTTGAAAAATTGAAACAAAGCTTTCTTTCTGTTGTGTACAAGTTAAGTTATGTGATGATAGATAACCTCATTACTCTTATGCTTCTTTTGCGTACATATGGCTGCTCACTATAACAAATATAGCTTTTCCCTAGGTATTAAGTTTTTTTCTTTTTCATTTTATAAAGTTAATACTTAGAAATCTCTTGGTAGGTTCCATATTGCTTTTCGACTAAATGTGTAATTGAGTAAATTACTTAGCGTTTTCTTAGTTTGGTAATTGTCGCAATGTTGTGGGGCTATTTTACTAAGCTCTGACATTGAATGGAGTTACTAGCTTTTACAATCTAACTATGAGCTTATAAGTGTCAACCACAAGGAAGTGACAACATGGTAATCTCTCTCACTCTACTCAGTCGGTGCCATTATCAGAATGCTTAATGCCTATTGCAAGTGCCAAAAACTGACTATTTCAACAAATTCTACTTGTGATTCTCTGTTTTAGGTTCTTCAGATTGATTAATCACCTTTCACTCGTTTAGGTAATTCTCTCTCTAAAACTTGTCTCTATGCATTGGCAAAGCTTATTTAGCTTATTATTTTGTTGCTTCATAAATGATTGTATAATGTTTCATGGGTGGTTCTAGCTAAGGTGTACACGAATCTGCTCAAGTTGGGCCATAATTGTTGTAACGTAATGAAGGAGGAGATTCCCCTTTATTGCTCTGTCTCTCTTTGTAGAGTAAAAGAGTTTGTTTCACCCATGGTTTTTATTGTTTTTTGGTTATTAGTTATTAGGAGAAAGAGAACAAAACAAGCTGATAGACTAATCTATCGTAGCACATCAGATATAGGCATGTATAAAAACCAACTACAAGAATTGGCTCAAAGAAGCTGCTTGAACCTGCCATTTTATTCATGTGTCCGCGAAGGTCCGAATCATGCCCCCCAATTTTAAGCTAATATCAACTTCAATGGAGAAACTTTTGAGAGCCCTACATTCTGCTCTACGTTAAGGCTGGCAGAATATGCTGCTGCAGAGATAGCTCTGAATACACTTGCAAAAAGAGAGGGCCCTTCTAAGGTGTTGGCTTCAAAAGTTTTGGTAAGCGATTAACCGAGGTGGTTTCGACGCATTTGGACTTATCTCAAAATAAATTGGATTAGCCTAACAGGCTTAATGCAGGGATGAACTTTGTTATTTTATTGCTGGGAAAAGATGTTTTAATAGCCTTAAGATGGAAAGTTGTTCTAACCTTGGGGTTGTCAATCTTTGTTCATCAAGTATTTCTACACTTTGGCTTTCAGATCTTCATCGTCTTTCTAAGATGGTTAATTCTATTATGCCCTTCATGGTGTGTTTATGGTTTTGCTTTTGATATGCCTGCACTCCTATCATGTAGTGCATTAGATTAACTAATCCCATCCATCGTTTTGATGCATCTATTGCTGCAAATTGCTTTAACCTGTTAGATCTAAGTCTCATTTTAATTCCAATTACATTCAAGTCTAGAGAAAAAACTGGAAATCAAAAACCTAGCTGGTATTGTTAAGTCTGTGAGGTTCCACTATTTTATAGCTTCTTCAAGACTTGAGCAATATATGAAATAGTGACACGTCCATAAATGGAAGGCGGGGAACGTATACAGCCTATGCAAGACTTAGGAAAAAGGTTGATTTTTTTAGGAATATTGCTTGTTGCTTAGGTTTCTCTTCAAGGTTGTGATTTCAGTACCACATTGCGTTTCAGGTCTACAATTAGTGACAGTGGCATTGGTATTATCTGAAATGTGTTCCCGAAAACTTTATCAAAGCTACTCCTTGATTTATGTCCCAACATCACTTCAAGTACTGTTGACAGTGGCATTGGTATGATCTGAAATAAATTGGATGATTATTATTTAAACCCAAGTTTTTGGTTCCAAGTGTGCCTCCATCTGATATGTGTAGGAGACAAGGAGTTACTTTTTCAGTCTACTTTGCTCTATTTTGTGCATGGTTTACTCTGAAAAAAATGTGTTCATGAAGTTCATTTTTTGGTCTTTGCTCCATGTTACTTTCAATCCCATTTGGTGTCGTTCTTCAGCTAGTAGCAACTTGGGGCTGTTTAACTGTTAGATTGATGTAAAAGCTTTAATTTTTCTAGTCTAGTTGTAAACCATGTTGGTGATTTATTGGAGGGCAGAAAAATGTGTTTTGTTTATAAATAAATTGCTAGAATATTGTATCCTATTGCTGGAAATAGAGAGATTTTGTTGCTTCAATTTGCTGAAACTATGAAGTACAAGTCTTCAGTTCATTTAGTGTCTCTAGTTTCTCGATTGAATTAGAACCCGGGAAGTAATTTTAAGTGTTATCTTCTAAGTCTCTTTCTTGTATTGTATGTAGTTTGATTGGTTGAAAGAGAAGATCAATAGTTCTTTTGCTCGAGTTGGAGATTATGATCTTGCTAGTGTTGAACGTTGGATCTCAATTGAAGTTTTCGCATTGATATCTCCTTTATTTGTCGAGCCTCAATGCTCCTTTTTTGTATGAACACATATAGCTGGACAACTTTCCTCCTTGCAAATGTTGTTAGCAAGATGAAGGCTATAGCTAGCTAGCTACTTATTTTTAGACTTAAGCGATGTTAGATGAAGTCTTCTACTACATGGTTTTGTATGGAACAATGTGTGAATATATGGGAGCTTCTTTATGGCAATTAATTGAACTCGACGATTGGTTTTGGTTCTTTTCAGAGCTTTGCATAGGATGCGATGAATGCTTACAATTGTATATATGAAGAAGTTGACAGGTTATAGCGGGCATAAACACTATGGAATGTCCAAATTGTATTAGTGTAGTTACTTATTCATAGCAGTTTTTGAATGTTATGAAAGGTCTCTTATTTATAGCAATTCTTGAACGCTATGAAAGGTCCAATATCTATAATAGCAGGGGCTAGTACAGCGCCCATCTAAACGCTATGTTTAACTTTTTATAGCATGCTTTGCTCGCTATGGAATATGTTAACAATAGCGGACAATGAACGCTATTGAAAGAAAGGACTTTTAATTGCATCAGTTATTAAGGCCTTCTTCAGAACGCTATGTATATCATTCTATAGCATTTTTGGCATGCTATAAAAGGACTTATTTGTTGTAGTGGCCTCAAGTTATATAGTAGCTGCTCGCACGCGTTTCCTCATATATGGAATTAACTTCCTTTCCACAACTGATGTGGGATCTCACAATCTCTGTAACAACCCTGATTTTCGGTCGATGAAAATTTCGTTAAATATTTGAATTTTTATTGATTATTTGAATTTGCTTCGATTTACTTTTAAATTCCTATAATTTATTGAAATTACATTTTAGCCCTTCGAGATTTGTTTCTTGACGCTTTAGCCCACTTAGCAAGCCTAGTTAGCTTCTAACCATCCGGTTGGAGGAACTAAACTAGAAAGCTACCTAGTTACCTTTTTCTAACCGTAAATGGACCATTTTGCCCCCCTTGGACACTTTGAACCTTTTGAACCCTAGAACAAGAATTGATTATTCATTTTCTTTTAATTATTTTTGATTTTATTCTTTGTCCATTGGACAATAGATGTTAGAGAAACTATTATCCATTGGATAATAGAAACCCCATTCTTTATTATAAAAGTATACTTGGTTAAAGTACTAGTCTTTACAAAAAATAAACTTTTTAATTACTTTAAAGTACTTTTTAGATTATTTTAATATATAATCTCCTAGCAACTATTATCCATTGGATAATAAAAGTTAGGGTGGTTATTATCCATTGGGTAAAAGGTTGTTCTTCCACCCAAGTACATGGGTTGATTAATTAAATCTTTTTCTTAAACCCATGTGAGGAAGTACATAATATTTTATTATGTAGTACTTAGTAGCCTTTAAACCCTAAGATTCCCAAAGTACCCTTCATTTATTTTTCTATTGGGATTTTGAACTACCAATTGTACATGTGTATCCAAGTATATATTATTCTAGTACATGGTAGATTAAATTAATGCCTTAAGTACCATGTGTTAAATTTGTTAGTTTAAAAGAGAATCCTAGCCTTTTAAGACTACTTTTGATTCTTAGTACTAAAAGTACTACCTTTTTTATTTTCTTCTTGCATTTTATGTACTTGTATATATATATATATATATATGTACCTTGAGGAAGCAAGAGAGGAGAGAGGGAGAGAGAGAGCCGTGAGAGAGAGAGAGAGGGAGAGAGAGAGCCGAATGGGAGAGGAGAGAGGGAGAGAGATTTGGTTGGTACTTGCCATTGAACTTCCAATGTACTTCCAATCTTTGGGATTCTACTCTTCCAAAGCAAATCTTAACCTCATTGTCCTCTTTGTACATTCTAGCATTTGTTTAAACCTTAGAATCTTGTACCACTCTCATCTCCACCACAAAATTGATCAAGATCAAATCCTTGGTACACATCATAGCCTTGCAAGCCTAGGATTGGATTTTGATCTTTCAAAGATAGCTTGACAAGTGTTAAAATTTGAGGGAGAAAAAGAGAGAGGGGGGCCGGCCATGAAAGAGGAGAGGGAGCCAAAGTTTGCCTATAAATAGCAAGCCATTCCATGCCTTGAACTCACACCCAAGCATTGCTCTTCCTTCTCTCTAGAATTTCTAGTGTTCCTTATTCTAAAGTTCTAAGTTTTCTTGAGTTCTTGAGAGTTCTTGAGCAAAACCACTAAACCACTTCCAAATACCACCCATAGATCTTTAAAGTAGTTTAGTTAAGGTTAGGAAGTTGTTTCTAGGAAAAGAAGCACGACTCTTTTCCTTTCGAAGCAAACCGGAGGCCGTTACGCCGCCGATTTCAAAACCGACAACCCATCACCGTAGCCAACCACCGCCTAGAAGAACGGTAGTTATCCTTACCTACTTTTCCAAGTATAAAGTAGTTTTCACTCTAATTCTATGTATTGTATAAATCGCATGTTGCTTGGAAGTTACTTTGATCGTAGATAAGGTTATCTTTTGATTAAATGTTGGAAATGCATGTTTTATGTTAGTTCTTGGTGATTCAAGCATGCTAAGTAGTTCGGAGTGGGATGATCTTGTTAAATTAGTTTCAAGTTTTGAAAAATGTTTGTTGATGGTAAAAGTCCTACCGCGGAGTTTATGCATGTAAACGAGACACGGAAACCAAGGAAGTGGAAACGTAACACCTAGGGTGTGGATAATGATGAGATGTGTTTTAAAACCGCGATGTGGCCGGACTTGGTAGCCCATCGTGTGGATTGTAAAAAAACCGCAACGTGGCCGGACTTGGTAGCCCGTTGTGTGAATGAAAACTCGTAATGTGGCCGGACTTGGTAGCCCATTGCGTGGGTTGTGAAAACCACAAAGTGGCCGGACTTGGTAGCCCTTGGTGAAGATTGCCAATAGGGCCGGACGTGGTAGCCTTGTTGGTAATATGGCTTGGTTATCCGTGGAGAGGAGCCAATGCAAAGTTTTGTGTGCCAACGGGAACTCGGCGCGGCGGAACCGTTGTGAGGATGCTTGGGAACCCGGCGCGGCGGAACCGAGATTGGGTGAGTTAAAAAGGAGACTTTGGAAAAGAAAGGTAGTAATAACAACACGGTCTATGATGGGTTACGTAGGAAGAAATCCTAGGATCTTGGACACCAACGATAATTATGAAATGAATGTGGATATGATATTGCTTTTGCCTTTTGTTACTGCTTATATACGTATCATGTGGAAATCGATGTTTTATTATGATATTGGATCATAAGTTAAGGATTAGTAAGTAGGATTTTACTATTGAGCCTTCGTAGCTCATGGTGTTACCTTGTGGTGACCCTGGCATATTATATGGGTGGCAACGCCGGTATAATATGTCAGATTTGATAGACGAGCAGGGCGAACTCTTCACCTTGGGGGCATTCGGAACCGAAGAACTCGCTAGGATGGATGAACAAGAGAAGTCGTAGTTAGGAACCTTAGTTCCCTTTTGTTTCCTATTTTGTGTTTCAAATACTCTTACGAGAATTATGATGTAATAAATGAGCAGTGACTCACTTCGTTTTTATAATAAAATGTTCTATTTAACGTACCCAAAATTAGGGGCGTTACAATCTCCCCTACTCCCGGATTCCAGTTTGGATACGTAAGAACCCGCTGCCGCCTTGTACAATATTATCCGCTTTGAGCGCCAAACCCTATCAGACTTCCTAGTGAGGTCACCCATCCTTGGATTGTTCCAAGGTGAGCACACTTAACTGCGAAGTTCCAATGCGTTTTAACGCCCTTACGGTTTTAAAAGGCCTTGTACAAGGTAGGATGACGATCTATTATTTATAGCACACGACTTACACTTCACCAAGCGATGTGGGACCACCCCCACTAACCCCTCTAGTCACCAATCAGAGAGCCCCCGCACGGGTCTCAACTGCACTTAGGCTGGTTAACCACTACTTGGAACTTCCCAGGGGGCGTCACAATCTCCCCCACTTAGGAGCACACATCCTCGTGTAGGGTTGAGATTATGTCCCATATTTCCGGTTGGTGCAAGCTCTGATACCATATTTGTTACGGCCCAGAATTTTAATTTATTTTATTAATTATTTTGGCCATTATTTAATTAGGTGTTATGGTTGTGTTCTAATTAATTATTTTTGCGTACACAACGGATACAATTGTCGTTATTATAACTACAAGGGTATGAGCTTAATTAACCATAGTAATTTAATTTTTTTACCTCAGTAAGAATTTTAGATATTTTGTTTAACTAGATGGCTATAACTGTGGGTGTTTGTGATTAATGGTTAGTTTTATAAAGTTACTTGTTAGGAGATATTTTCACGAAGTAGGGTTTTTATTTGGAGAGAACGTGAGTCCGTGGAATTCATTATATTAGACTAGGGTTGTTTATTTTGAGAGAGAGAAGTTGCAACAGTCGAAGTCGAGAGCAGCAGTCAAGGGTTTTAGAGTGGTCTTCTTTGGATTCTCTGAGGTAATTAGTTTTCAACTACATCGTTTTCAAATCTGCCGCTTCACAAAGCCATCAGGACTTTCAATTGGACTCTAGTTTTTAGTTAATTTATTTCTTGTACGGTGGTGTGTGCGTGGGAAACATCATGTGGCGTGGCAGTGCGTGGTGATCTAGGGTTGTAATAATCTGAGAAGGGATTTTGATGTTGCTCAAGGTATTGGAGAGAGTTCTTTGTTTAATAATGTTATCACTCAATGCAATAGTAGTTTCGGAATAAACGGTTTTGGACTGATATGAGTGCAAGTGCTTTATACATAATTCATTGGTGAACAAAGATGAAACTTTGGAAGGGGTAACGGGTGGTGTCATGATATAGTTCTTGGAAAACAAAGGTCTCGTTGGGGTGTTTGTAGGTGGACCTTTGGTGGCTACTGTTGGCTTAGGAAACTTAGGAATGTTTAAGTTGTGGTAATTTTATAGCAGTAGTTTTCTTAGCATTGTATTGTCAGTATATTATACTTAGACTAGTTAGTTACTCGTATGCTCTATTTTTGTACAGGGTAGCCTCGTTTTGCGTAGTCAAGTTGCATTACTTTTAGACCCAGGTGAGTGGTTAAGCGTGTTACGTATTTGCGAACTTCCCCGTATCCCTTAAATTATTATTTCAGAAAATTAATGATTGAAATTCGGATCATGTATTTGTTTTATTTGGTTTTTGAAATTGGCATGCGGATTGGTGAAACCATTTGTTGATCGAATAATCTTTTGGTGAGAACTTTGTGGATATTGATGGGAACATATTTTGGAAGTCCAGGGAAATTAATCCTCTGTGTGCAGGTGACTCTAGCCATTAGGGAAGAAACCGGATTAGGCCGGTGACCCTAATGCTCAACGGTTGTTATTGACCGGATCATTCTTAGGGAAAAGTTCTACGGGCTGCCTACTCGTAGTGACTCTAAGTTTCGATATTGGATCCAATTTTGAGATATTTATTCACTGGTACTTGGTACTATTGATTTTGGTTGTGGTTCCCCATTGTTGTTGGAGATTGGATTGTGATCACCATTAAGACTTATCGGACGAATCGTTAATTGGATTAATGGATTATTTTGTTGTTCACCGCATATGCCAAATTTATGTTGACATGGTAAATTATTTTGATCCCTATTTTGGAACTGTATTTAATATACATGCTTTGCTACTCACTGAGCTCGTCAGCTGACGGATTTATTCCAATTTCATTTTCAGGCAAGTTGGGAAGTTAGGCAAGGACTCTAGCGGCATCTTGGGGATTTCGTTTGTTGACCTCCTTAGGGTGTCCCAACCTAGCTTAGTATTTTATTTCATCGCTTCCGCATTGAAATATTTTGTCAGACATCTGGATTCTTTTATTACTGTTGGATCACTAGATTTTATTTGGTTCATGGGATGTTTGTGCCTCATTCTTTTTGTGAAATTTATTGGTTGGGGATGTTCTGAATTAAAAAAATATGGTTGACTGTTTGGTGGATCTTTACTTGGGAGTTTTAATAAATTTACTTTTAGGCTGCATGATCTACGGGTTTTGGTCTTGTGATTCATGGCTGGTCACTTCTCATTTTGGGGTGTGACAATATGTAACGACTCGTTCCCACCCTGTACAATATTGTCCGCTTTGAACGTTAAACCCCATCAGACTTCCTAGTCAGATCACCCATCCTTGGATTACTCCAAGACGAGCATGCTTAACTGTGAAGTTCCAATGGGCTTTGACACCCTCACGGTTTTAAAAGGCCTTATACAAGGTAGGATGACGATCTATTATTTATAGCACACAACTTACACTTCACCAAGCGATATGGGACCACCCCCCATGTCCCCTCTAGTCACCGATCAGAGAGCCTGCACACAGGTCCCAATCGTCCTTAGGCCGGTTGACCACTACCTGAAAGTCCCCAGACGCGGGGCATTACACCTGGGCTCATGGTCAGCAAAAAATAAAAATCAAGCGGCCTAGCCTCATGGTCAATGAGAAAGTCAAAGTTGATCAAACCCAAGTGTGAAAAGGATCAATCGTTGATAAACAATCCCAATATGACAACAGTACACTAGATTTACCATACCCTAATATTCAGCAACAAACTCCTACTTTTCAAGAGAGTTGAGATTTTTCAGGGTTTGATTGCATTCACAGACAGATTATCAAGGAATATCTTTACATTCCCATGGATTTTATGTATTAAAAAGGATAAATACATGATGATCAGTCATGAATGCCACGTGACATTTAATAAAGCACGTTTTAGTTGAATATGGTCAGTGGGATGAGCAAAATCAGGGAATAAACTGTGAGAAATTAGAATTTTCACTCTTTGACCAATTCAAAAGGCCACATGGCAACCATCAGGGAATTTTGGTTTTCAATCAACATCTACAATGATTTTGAGCTCCTAGAAATAAAAGGAAGTGCTTTGGAGATACGGGACACGTGATGCATTTTTGGGGCTCAGTTTCAAGGATGGATGTTAGCTTTTCAGAGCATATTCAGGGAATATTATTCCTCCACTACAAGATGCATTTTGGAGACATAGGATGCTATTGCTACATGGAGCATGAGTGAGCCCTGTTGATAGCAGAAATGGTTCCTACATGCTTGAAAGTAGGAAAATGTCTGAAAAATAGAAGTTATGTCACTTTTTGCCCAATTCAAAGGGCCACGTGGCATCAAGCAAGGGAGTTACCACCAATATCAACAGTGGTACATATTTTTAGCTTTTTTGAATATGTGGGCGCGATTTTTTGCAAAGGACATGTGAAGCACTCTCAGGGCCTTATCTGCTGTTCTTTAGACTCTTTACAATTATAAATAGGGGAAAACAGGGCAGGCCTAAGGCTCTCGCCTTATCATTCAATTAGCAACATATACAGCTTCTCAACACTTGTCTTTTACCTTTCTTCATTTTAAATTCCTTTTTCACAAAGAGACTTGTAATTCGGATATTACCAAGTTCTTGTTCATTTTCCTTTCCTTTCATGTACTTCCACTTTGTTCACAGTAATATAAGTGGTTTTAGTTGTTTCTTGTTTAGGTATTGTTATTCACTAAATTGTTAAGTCTTTCATGAGTAAGGCATCCTCGAACCAACTCTCACATGTACAGTCCTTCACAAAGGATTGCAACGCACCATGTCTCAACAAAAGTTAGATCAGGGTACTCCATAATTCCCTGTCTGTTTAGACCACATCACGGTCTTGGCATGCCAGCAACACGCACAATCAATGTTCCATCACTGTAGGGCATGTTACATGCTTTCTGGAGCAAACATCTTTCGGCACACCCAATGAGCAGTGTCAATAACTTGGGATTATGCAAACAAGAAGCAAGAGTCATGTTGAAGGAAAGTTCATTGCATCAGAGGATGTCATTCCATAAGCTAGACTCACTTTCCCTACACATTCCAAATCCAGAGCATTATCAAAGTCCTCCTCAGCAAGCCGTGTACGCTCCCAAGAGCTATGCTAAATTTCAAAGAAGATTTGTAACAATGTGATCAAGGATACAAAGACTTTTTCACATTAAATTTCCCAGAAGATTGCAACACCTCTTACTTGGTCCATCGATATGTATATGTATGATTACCCTAAGCATAAGGCTGATACATCAATTGAAGCATAAAAATCTGGAAGACCTGATATCATACCCAAGGGAAGATCATCACAGCGTGATTGAATTTGTAGATGTAAGAATCACGGCTTTAAGATGGCCAACTATATAGCAATTTGAAATGGAGAAAAATGCGCAATAAAATTGAGTTTTAAAAACTATTTAAACTAAGCAGCTAGGTTTAGGGGATGTTAACACTCACAACTCAAAACCAGTTTTTCTCTCGAGTTACTTGATTTGAGATATGCGTCAATGATCTTCCAAACCGGAAGATTTATCATTAAGACCGTTTTACTAGAAAAGGAGTCAAAATACCAAGCGAGTTCTAGTATTCATCTAGCAAACTCAAGCGATGACATAGCTCCAAGCATCATGAATAGCAAGTAGGCTCGCTCTTACCTACGCAAGATCAAAGAGGTTAACACCGCCAAGTTTTGATAGACAAACACGAACTACCTTGATTTTCCAACTAAACAAGAAGATTTATTGAGAGAAAAGCATGATCAATCCAAGTCATGGAGTTCTAATCACCCTATGACCAAGCCTAATTAACTACTCAGTCATGCTAGAAATTGAATCAACAAAGCTAATTATGGAAAACATATTTAACCAACAGATTTCAGATTAAACTAGAGATTTATAGAGATCAAAAGTGCAGCTACAACTTTAATAAAAGGAAAAACAACAAACTAAGATTATCTTCTAAGGTAGAAAATGTAGGATTAAGCTGAGAAAATGAAGAACAAAGTAAGAACAATAGCAAGAGTAAGCAACAAATAAAGTAAATCTATTCTAGATCTAGAAAAAAGGAACTACACCTACTACTACTACTATTACCACTACCTACTTCCCTACTATCTACTATAGATATTTGTGAAGTGAATTTGACCATCCCAAGAATTGAATTCGACCATGCCACAAGATAAGATATTTTGAGTAAAGCAATTGCTGAATTCGTTTTAAAAACTTAAGTTCAACCAAGTGCATAACCCAAACAAAATCAATTTTCAAATTGTTGACAAAATCTACTATAAGAGGATTGTAAACCAAATCAACATCATCAACACCAAGAAAATCAAGCAGTTCTATGATTGGTAACTTCTCAAGATTAGGCCCACAAACATCTTATTTTTCTAACAAAGAGTATAAGTAATCTACCTCAGCATCCATTTCCTTAGCGGTGAGGGGATCAAGGCACGAGGGATTCGAAAGGACAATTGTAGCTTACATGGGCTCCAACTCTTCAAAGATTGCTCCATAAGTTCTTTTTTAGCCAACAACAAATACAAGTAATCCACTTCGGCATCCATTTCCTTAGCGGTGAGAAGTTTTTCCAATGGATCTTCATAGTAGACGCCCGACGTGTCAAGCATGTTCATCTCGTGAGCAAGGAGTAATCCCTCTGGGGAAGGATCAAGATACGGTAGTTCGGAAGAGACAACTTTAGCGGTGAGGCGTTTCTCCCCCGGATCATCACGTAGAGGGGGATTCACAGGAGGAGAACTCTAGAACTCAATTTCATCAATAGGCCGGCTCATCACTCTATACAAACTCTGAAGAGTTGTCACAATCTAAACTAACAGTTTCAACAAAGATATGTGGCTTCATTTTCTATTCCATGGCAGTCGAGTTGGAATCCTCAAATGTTTATCAAATGCCCAAGATTGTAAAGTTTCGGCCAATCGATCAAAGAAATCTAAAGCTTGAGAGGGTTCTTTATCAAAAAGTGCTCCATTGCACATCATGTCTATGAAATCACGACTCTTTTGAGAAAGTTCGTCATAAAAATAGTTAGCAATTTAAAAATTTTCAGAGCCATAATGCGGGACCGCATTGAGCAAGTCCTTGAATCTTCCCCAACATGCATAAAATGACTCATTCTCTTTTTCGGCAAAAGTTTGAATTTGTTGTTTGAGAGCCCTTGTTTAATATATGAGAAAGAACCTGTTGAGGAATTCCTTTTGCAAATCAACCCAAGTCCTCCCAGATTGAGGGTTTAAAGAATTGAGCCAAGCTTTGGCACTATCCCTTATAGAGAGAGAAAAATAATTCATTCACGCGGACTCAAATTTCACAAGGGTACCAACTTTTTCCTCAAAAGCCCTAATATGAGAAGAAGGGTTTTTGTGATCCATGCCATGGAAGTGGGAAAGCCAATTAGAAAAGCGCATTTGAATCCTAAAAACATTGGTGTCATGAGTAGCTATGCAAGGGGGCGTAAACCTGTGGTCAAGACACCATAACTCTTGCATAGTCCAACAGACTTTCACCTCATGTGCCATAAACGTACTATTTTAAAGCTAAAACATAAAGTAAACAGGCTAGAGGGGTTATGCCGCCACCTCGTTCTCAACAAAATTGCTAAGGGTTATGCCACCATCTCAGCTGAGCAAAGCAAACAACTAAAAGTAACTAAAAACAAACTCGATATTTAGCTAAGCTTCATTACACCCTAGGTTATGATATGAAGATCGGTTGGAGGTATCCGCTAAACTAAATATGAGCTATTAAACATAAACTACTAAACCTAAATTAAAGAGGGATACTTATAGTAGTTTGTCGAACCTCCAAGAAAGCCATAATAAGATAATCCCCGGCAATGGTGCCAAAAATGCTTCGTCCATCAATATGTATATATATGATCACCCCAAGCGTAGGGCTAATACATCAATTGAAGCGTATTAATCCGGAAGACCGGGTATCATACCTAAGGGAAAATCATTACGGCTTGATTGGATTTATAGATGTAAGAATCGTGGCTTTAAGACGGCCAACTATGTAGCAATTTGAAGCGGAGAAAAATGTGCAGTAAAATTGAGTTTTAAAAATTATTTAAACTAAACGACTAGGTCTAGGGGATCTTAACACTCACAACTCGAATCAACTAGTTTTTCTCTTGAGTTAATCGGTCTGAGATACGCATCAACGATCTTCCAAATTGGAAGATTTATCATTAAGACTATTTTACTAGAAAAAGGAGTCGAAACACCAAGCGAGTTCAAGTATTCATCTGGCAAACGCAAGGGACGACATAGCTCCAAGCATCACATGTGAAAAGTAGGCTCGCGCTTGGCTATGCAAGATCAAAGAGGTTAACACCGCCAAGTTTTGATAGACAGACACGAACTGCCTTTGATTTTCCAACTAAACTTGAAGATTTATTGAGAGAAAAGCATGATCAATCCAAGTCATGGAGTACTAATCACCCCATGACCAAGCCTAATTAACTACTCATTCATGCTAGAAATTGAATCAACAAAGCTAATTATGGAAAACATATTTAACCAGCGGATTTCAAATTAAACTAGAGATTTATAGAGATCAAGAGTGTAGGTAAAACTTTAATAAAGGGAAAAACAACAAACTAAGATTATTTAAGGTAGAAAATACAGGATTAAGCTAAGAAAATGAAGAATAAAGCAATAACAACAACAAGAGTAAGCAACAAGTAAAGTAAATCTATTCTAGATTTAGAAAAAAGGTACTACACCTACTACTACCATTACCTACTACCCTACTATCTACTATAGATATTTGTGACATAATGGGGCATTCATAAAAGGCCCACAATCGTCCACAAATATTTCAAAAACGCCTTAAAAATTCGCTGTGAAGGCCCTTGGTTGTATCGATACCAAACAGCTTTGAACAGAATCCACTAGGCCACCATAGCAACTCGGTATCGATTCAAGGGTTTCTTGTATCGATACCCAATGTCTATTAGCCTACTAGATTTTGCTTGCAAATGGGTATTGATGCAGTATTACTCTGTATCGATACCGCCTTAAATTAATTCTGGCTCTTCGCTTTTGGCCTCCGGCTTGGCTTCCAATGGTCATGGCCACTCAACAGGTCTTCGACTCCTCGTTCTCGGGCCCCGATGGCTTAATTCTTGGTCATCTTGAGTCTTGGATGCCTCCAACTTGCTCCAAGCTTTTAAATCCTTCTTTATTCAACGGTTTTCCTACAAAATGAAATAAACTATCCTACGCGTAATATCAAAGAAAACACTAATTTTTCTAAGCATAAAGCGATAATACTAAGGACTCAAGCACAAAGAATATGCATTATTGGGTGTTTATCACCTCTACAAAAAATGGAGATGTCTCAATCATAAATTGGCAAAGGATATTAATCGGTTGGTAGTCAATTGGAAAAGCAGTCATTCTAGGGCCCTGCAAGTTTGTCACCGCAATTTGGTGCTTTCAAGGCCTATATCCAGAATCCAACAGGCCCTTGTAATGAACAAACCCCGCAGTCAAGGAACGTCGAGTGTGAGTGATGTGGGCGTGCCAAGATGATGCATGGTCTAAACAGATAGGGACTCATGGTACCCTGATCTGAATTCATCGTGCAAGCGATTGCTCCACAACCTTTTGGGAAAGGCCTTGCAAGTTGGTTCGAATTTGCCTTGCTTGTGAAGGACTTAATTAACAATTTAGTGAATAACAAAATGCAAACAAGAAACAACGTAGCCACTTGTATTACTATGAATAAAGTGACAAGGTAGAAGAAAGGAAATAAAAAGAAAAGACTGAGACTTAGTAATATCGAAATTACTAGTCTTTCGTGAAAAGAAAAGTGCTGGAAAGTAAATGCTTTTAAGTTGTAAAACTGCTATTGAAATGATGAGGCAAGAGCCTTGGGCCTACCCTGTTTTCTCCTATTTATTGCAGTAAAGACCTTGAAAAACAACAGATAAGGCCTTCAGAGTGCTCCACGTCTCCTCTGCAAAATTTGCTCACTTATTCAAAAAATACTAAAATAATGTACCACCGTTGATATTGATGATAAATTTCATGATTGATGCCATGTGGCCCTTTGAAACAATCAAAAAGTGACATAACTTCTACTTTTCAATGCATTTTCTCACTTTCAAGCATGCATGAACCATTTCTGCTATAAACATGGCTCACTCATGCTTCTGTAGCAGTAACCTCCTAGTAACTATTGTAGTGGACAAATATTCCCTAAATATGCCCTAAAAAGTTGTCAACCGTCCCCTAAATTAGGGCGTGAGAATGCGACACGTGTCCCATGTCTTCAAACCACTTCCTTTAAGCTCAAATTGATTGTAGACGTTGATCGAAAACCAAAATCCCTTGATGGTTGCCATGTGGCCCTTTGAATAGGTCTAAAATTAGCAAAAATCCTATAAGTCAGGGACTATTCCATGATTTTGCTCATCCCACTAACCCATATTCAACTGAAACGTGCTTCATTAAGTGCCCATAGCATTCATTACTGATCCTCACATATTTAACATTTTTAATGCTTAAAATCCAGTGGAATCAAGGAATGCTCCTTGAAAATCTGTTAGTGAATGCAATCAGACCTCGAAAAATTTCAACTACACTTTTTTTTTTGAAAGTATCTCAACTACACATAAAAGTAGGAGTTTGTTGGTGAATATTAGGGTAGGGCAAATCTAGTGTACCCTTGTCATTTTGGGATTAGTTCTTCAACCATTGTTCTTTTTCGCACTTGGACTTGATTGACTTTCTCGTTAACCACATTGGTTAACCAAGCGGGCCCACTTGATTTTAACTCTTGAGTTCGGGTCCACTTTTCATGTGGCACTAAATCATAGGCTCTTTCCAAAAATGTCAAAAATAGATGTAAATACAACATATTCCATTATTTATTACTTCGGGGCTCATGGAGTCCACTTCATTTCATATTTACGTGTCGGAAGACAAGTGACAATTAATCAAAGAAAATCGTAACCTTTTTTATTTGAAGTCCGCAAAAAACGATGCAATTTAATTAATTTCCCGCTTTTATAATATGTGGAGAAGCTGATTTGTCTTTGCTTTGAGAATCTCTTTGATTGTGAAAGAGGAATAAACCACTCAGTTCCTCTTTGACTTGCCAACTCACTCACCTGGTTGGCTCCTTTTGAATTCAACTAACAATTAATCAAATTTAATTTTTCTCGAAGTCTGCAAGTGACGAAGAAAATCTACTTTCTTGCTTTTAGTATTATAGAAGTTAATTTCTCTCTGGCCGGCTTGACAGTTTCTTTGGTTTCGATTCTTGGGAAATAGGAAGAAACCACTCAGTTATATCCTCTTTGAATTCCGACTCCCCAGGCTTAAGCCCCCATTGAACCCCCCAGACGGAAAACAACATTGCATGCAAATTCCCCTCTCACCTTCTCTTCATAATCTCTCTCTCTCTCTCTCTCTCTCTCTCTCTCTCTCTCTGAGTTAAGCGGAGGGTGTTTCTGCAGCATTCAGTGGTGAAAGTGAAGTCCTGATTCGGGAGAGTACCCTTGCCTGATTGTTTGGTATGTTATCACTCAACTCAATAAGTTCTCTATTTATTAGAATTGGAGTATGAACATGGGATTTGATCAGTTGCTGGTTATTCAATTAAAATATTCCCCTTTCTCTATTTGTTTGTCCAATTTCGACCCTTGTGCCTTTCAAAAAATTGTCTATATCTCACAATTTATAATTTCAAAAATATCATATATATTATAGAACTAAGTGAAATCTATCCAACAAGATCGATATATGTTTCACATAAAAATTAATTATAAATTGAAACGTATAAGAGAAAAGCAAATCGAAACGGAAGGAATGTGTATTAGTAAACATCAAAGAGAAACAAATCATATTTAGTGGTCTAGCAGTAGAACATTTGAGTTCGAAACGCTCAATACTTAGGTCAATTCCTTTTTAATCAAATGCTCGACTTTAATGAACTTGGGTCACTCACTTTAATCTAAAAACCCTTATCAACAAAACTACTACTTTTATTGATGAGGGGTGCCAATATATAAAAACAACAACTATTTTTTGAAAAGCGTATTTTGTAAAAATATAAAGCAATCACGTATGTATTAAACTTGTGAAATGTTATTTGTTTGAGTTTGTTAATGTATGCCCTAGGGATATATGTTAAGGAATGATGCCAACTGTACTCAGGAGTATATAGGAGCTCGGAAAGGTAATATGGCCCTGTTCCGTTTTCTTTCTAAATCTTCTTTTTTTTTTTTTAATGTAATTTCAAGCTCAAATATAATAAAAATAAAAATAAATTTCATTTTTTTTTTTGCATATAATTTTTGAACTTGAAATTACCTTCTTTTTCAAAAAATACTTTTTTGGAGAAAGTGAAACACCTCCTATATAGGTTAGGCAACGTTGACGAGGAGAAAAACCTTAGTGACCGCACTACCCTTTTTACTTTCAAAAGTGCTACATACACAATAATTCAAACACAATACTAAACACAATCTCTCACATACATGTAGAGTCCACACATACTTGTATTTAGTGTTGTGTTTGGATTGCTGTGTTCCTAGCATTTTTGTTTTTTTACTTTTCACTCCATACTATATATCTTTTCAACTCCTTTTATGTTTCTTTCAACTGCGGGTTTAAAGGGGAGAAAAAGAAAAGAAAAGAAAGACCTCCTTATCAGTCACCGAAATACTGTACATAAAAAGCAAGTAATTGTTTTTATTCTCTAAGGAAGAAAAGAGCTAGACAAGCTGAACGGCTCACGAAGCAAATGGTAGAGTATTGTAGCATTTCTTTTTAATAACTAAATACTAATATATTCCGAAACAAGTCAACCCACCAAGTTTGGGCCCAATCCGAGCTCGTTCAAAATTTGCAAAATCGGGTAATCCGCAATTAAACATCTTTTGGGCTTCCAAGACTTGGACCGGTCCAATTGATAATGAAATTGGACATTCACTTGTTCTACATCATTATGTCTAGAGTCCTTTTAATCTCTATATTTTTATTCTGAGATTAATAAAAACTTTCTTTTTCGCTATTAAAAAAAAAAAAAACAGGAGCATGTCGCAAGAGTAAATCGAACCTATAGGATAGGTACCCAACCCTATGGCACCCCACGACCCCAATCTTCAGCTTCCAGTCCACCAGATAATACATCAGGAATTCCTGCACAATGGAAATGCGGAAAGTGCACCAATTTGGCCAAACATTACCCTGAAAGTTAAGGGCTATGTTTAAGCCTCAAATGAAGAAACTTGTGCTGAGAGGCACTAAATGACCTTTTTGGAGACTCCACCAAATAAATTAGCACCACAATGTTTTAATATTTGCTTGATTATCTGAGCTTTTAAAGTGCTATTGACACCACAGAGATGTCTACATCTGGGGATTTCTATGCAGAGTCTACTGGCACCAGAATAGCTGGTGGTAAGTTCATTCTGACCATAAACAAGTTTGCAGATTACCAATGAAAGTATTATACGAATTCATCTACTGATATTAACTGTTTTTTCAACTTGCAGGCGTAATGGGGGGTCTAGGATTTCTCATAACAATGGGCTTTATCATATGGTGTTGCGTGAAGAAATTAACGAGGGCAGTTGAATCAGAATCAGAAGACTCAAAACTGGAACATGGCGTTGCTACAACACTACCAACCTCAAATGTTGTTTGGGATGCATCCACAATGGAGAGGTTCCTCCAAGACCTGGCAAAGGAAAAGCCCGTAAGATTTACAGCCCAACAGTTATGCAGCTTCACGACCAACTACTCAAAGGTGTTGGGTTCGGGAGGCTTTGGAGTAGTTTACAAAGGGCAATTCCCGAATGGAATCAAGATTGCGGTGAAGGTTCTCAAAAGGAGCTTACCAGATAAAAGAGCCAAGGAGCAGTTCATGGCAGAGGTGAGCACCATTGGAAGGATTCACCATAGAAACCTTGTGAGGCTATACGGTTATTCCTATGATCACTCAATGAGCGCATTAGTGTACGAGTACATGGGAAATGGATCACTAGATAAATACTTGTTCAGCAATGATACACAAAGAATTGAATGGAATAAACTGCCTGAAATTGCAATTGGAACGGCAAAAGGTATGGCTTACCTTCACGAAGAGTGTCAGCAGAGAATCATTCATTATGACATAAAGCCCAGTAACGTGGTATTAGATGCAAATTTCAACCCTAAGGTTGCGGATTTCGGCCTTGCAAGGATTTGCAATAGAGACAACACCCATGACTCTCCTACCGGATACAAAGGGACCCCCGGTTATTCGGCTCCTGAGTTCGTGCTCAATAACTACCCTATCACATACAAATGCGATGTTTATAGCTTTGGCATGCTTTTATTTGAGATAGTGGGGAGGAGGAGAAATGCTAAAGTGGGGTCCACTGACAGCCTGGATTGGTTCCCAAAACATGTTTGGGATGAGTATGAGAAAGGTGAGTTGGCAACAATGATACTTTCGTCTGGAATAGAAGAGAAATATAGAGAGGGAGCAGCACATAGAATGGCTATGGTGGCATTGTGGTGTGTTCAGGACTCACCGGAGGCCAGACCGCCAATGAGTGCTGTGGTGAAAATGTTGGAAGGAGGAGTGGAGATCATGCCACCTCATAGACCATTCAATTATTTGTATCCTGTAGGGATTAATGTGCTCAATCCACCAACTTATACCCGAAACAGTTCAGACTATTCAACTGGCGACGGACCTAATTCATATTGGTACAAGGAGCAAACCACACCAATTATGGATAAGTACGAGATACAAGTTGCTAGTTCATCATAAGAAATGGAAAACAATCGTAATTTGTACCCTACAGAAAAGCAGTGATCGTTTTGTTGTTTACTTGTGAAGTTCAGTGCCTCTACAATTATTTAGACTTGGGCAATGTAATAGTATTCAAATTCAAATACAATTATTTTTATGCCTGATCGTTGGGAAAACATATTTTCTAGTTTTTCATCTCTACTTCATCTTCTGGAAATCATATTTTCTAGTTTGAGATATAAAGAGCAAGAAACACAAGATTAATTTTTATTTTTATTTTTGTAAGCAATGGAAGACCAATTTGACTTGGAGAATGATCTGCATATGCTCTACAGAACAGATCCTTTGAAATGAGTCATTCGATTCACATCGATGGGGGAGAAGTCAATCCTGTCGAAAGTCAGCTGGTGAAGCAAATTAAGTACGGAAATTAACGAATTTTAATTCAAACAAACGCTTTTAATTTACACAACCGCAAAACTCTTGTTTTCTTCATAGAAGCTCCGGTTTCTCACTTTTGCTAAAGAGGTTATTTTTTGGCTAAGCAGACTTTATCAGCCCTCCCGATATATCTTTTCTTTTCTCTAGATTCAGGGTGCCTACGTATTTTCTTTAGGCTAGCTATTTGTAGTGGTATTATCAGTTTTCTATGGGGAATAAGGAAAAAGGCGATGGTATAAAATGCGTGAAGTGGCCAAATTTACCCAAACCTTTGAGACAAGGGGGACTTGGTCTTAGAGATCTCGGATGTTTTAATCAAGCTGTATTAGCCAAATGACGCTGCGGAAATCACGAGAGACTAGTTAGCGTACTAATCCAAACGAGATAAACAACTCGTCGCAACGAGCAATTCTTGTGCACAAGAATGAAAGAGAAAATTTCTTCAATATTATTGCTAAAAGTTATGAAAAGTTGAATAATTGAATAAGTTACAGCCCTTTTTATAAGACCCTAACCCTAGAAATCCTACTGTAAAAGAAATAATAAATCTTGCCAAAACAAGGGGCATAAAATAAAATATATTTTCTAATTAATTAAAATAAAAATCCTAATTCTTGTAGACCAAGAATCCTAATAAAGGAAGAAATAAAAATCAAACCGAATACGGAAAGTTAATAATTCTAACATAAACGAAAATATTCCTAGCCAAAATGTTATTCTAAAACAATAAAAATAAAATACAAAAACTTTCCATTTTTGTCCTACATCAGTCTCATTTTCTTCAAAAGAACTCGACCTTGAGTTCTCATTGGGAATCTGCCATCTTCCATGCCAAAGAAACAGATATTTGGAATACTTCAACCTCTCGCTCGTCTTCCAAAAATAATTCCAAAAAAAGTGTTTATGCAATGATTTTTTCTTCTCATGCTTCAACTCATTGATATAATTTACTAAACGGGCATTGACAATTAATTCAAACTGCTCCACCCCAAGAAAATCAACAAAGTGAACCTTAAGTTGATGTTGCAAGTTCTATTGATTTTGTTCCATCTCAAAATTGCTTGACCCCTCAAGAATTGGCCCCGTACTATTAAGGGCAGTTGGAAATAGTTTCTTCACAATTGGTGTTGCATGGTGCAATTCTACCACTTCATCTTCAACCGTATTGTTAGCAACCTTTATGTCTAGAAAATTACTACCAGCCATAAAAGTGTTCTTTTCTTGCGGCACATATACTCCAATTTTTGGTAATTGAATGGGCTCCAAGGAGTCTTCGTCCACCGTACTCGTAGTATTCACAGCGAACTCAACGCTTTTTCCTTCCTTTGGTTTATCTGTGTCGTCCTCTACCCTATCAACTCTAGCAACTTTAAGGGCCTCTTTATAACAACTATTCATCTTGATGTTGTGAAGTTCAACTGGAGTGCCAATGTGGGGCTCAAAATTTTTTTCTTCCATACTTCGCTGATTGCAACAGGTACCTATGCCAATGAGTTCATATGGCTTCGACTGACCTTGGTCAAACTCTTGATCTATGAAGCTAGGTTTACTCAAATTCAACACATCCTTGGACATGTTCCTCAGATAATTTGTGTTTGCATCTATATAAGAATTATATTGTGAGTTAAAATTACCTTGGAACAATTGTTTTGACTCAAGCTTCCTTCGATACTCTTGATACATCTTCTGTCCATGATTTGTCTGGAGAAATCTATCACTCATCAGTTGTCTCATCCTGAGCCATGTCTTGACTGGCTGTTTATACTGGCGCTCTCGATTATATTGCAATTGCTTCCACCATCTAGAAGCATAGTCTTGTAATTTACGAGCCACGTGTCTAACTTCCTTTTCTTCTGGAATTTCCATATACTCAAGAAACTTGTCAACTTTACGAAACCAATAAATTAAATTCTCAGGATGGAAATACCCATTAAAACTAGGAATTATTGGTTGTACCTGAAAAGTTGAAAAGTCGTCATCTGTGTAATAAAAACCCTTCAAACCTTGAATGTTGCCTATTCGACTAATATCCATAATAATCCTCAAATAACTCATCTTTAGATTCATCCTCACTATCAAGTTGATAATAAGAATATCTTCCAAAGACGTTTTGATTAATAGGTTGGTTGTGGGTAAATCCCTTAACGCAGTTCCTATCAACTTTGTGTTTAACAGATTGACCATGGGTAAATCCCTCGGTGTGAATTCTGTTAAATTCTTCACCATGACGAACGTCAATGGGTGTGTCTTCAACTTTGTTTGCTGCCATCGAACCAGGCAAAGCCTTGCTCTGATACCACTTGACGCACCGGAATTCACGAGAGACTAATTAGCGTACTAATCCAAACGAGATAAACAACTCGTTGTAACGAGCAATTCTTGCGAACAAGAATGAAAGAGAAAATCTCTGCAATATTATTGATAAAAGTTATGGAAAGTTGAATAATTGAATAGGTTACAGCTCTTTTTATAAGACCCTAACCCTAGAAATCCTACTGTAAAAGAAATAATAAATCTTGCCAAAACAAGCGGCATAAAATAAAAGATATTTCCTAATTAATTAAAATAAAAATCCTAATTCTTGTAGACCAAGAATCCTAATAAAGGCAGAAATAAAGAATACGGAAAGTTAATAATTCTAACCCAAACGAAAATATTCCTAGCCAAAATCTTATTCTAAAACAATAAAAATAAAATACAAAAACTTTCCATTTTTGTTTTACATCACCAAAACAGCATGGAGATTGCTCAATTCTCAATGGGAAGGATTCCTTGTTGGGTAAAGTTCTTGGTATAAGAATGCATATTCTCAGTTAAGTCTACGTATTTTCCAAGCTTTGTATTCCAAATTTCTGGGTGAGGCAGGGGATTTTCCCGTTCCATTGTGAAAAAAGTTAAGGGTTTAAACTTGCCTCCTAAAGTTCGCACTCTTTATTTAAAAACTCATTCCCCGTTTTATTACAGTCAAGGACGGTCTTAAGAGGAAGATCAAAGTTGACCCTCAATGCTCGATCGTTGTGTGGGAAGGAATTAGAATCGGTTGATCATTTGGTTTTGGGATGTCATTTTGCTAGGAGGCTATGGAGAGCTTATATCTAGGTTCGGTTTCAATATTACGAGTTGGACCACTTATGGCGTTTGAATCTAGCTTGTCTGCAATCCAGTTACCTGGACTGCAGAGATGCGGTTTAAGTGATCGCAACCATCGAATAGTGTTTTTAAATAAAAGATTTTTTATCGGTAAATAATTCAACAAATTTTGAACCAATGATTGTCAATATGAACAGTTCAGATTGACCCTCTGAAAACTCTCGTTTTTGACACACGTACGCCGAGCAAAGCACGAATGCGTTTGTAGGCATTGGTTGGTTGAGTGCGGGCGTGTCAAGACTTGTAGCACCTAACTTCGGATGACGATTGCCCTGAATCGTGACTTCTAACTCGTAGAGCGATTGCGTGTGAACCAAAGGGTAATGATCACAAGTCAGTTAGTGGTTTGTCATATGGTTGTGGACTTAGAATTTCCTAGTAGTGTAGGAAATGCGAAGATCGTAAAACGTGAACTTTATTATACCATGATAATAAAGTTTGAGTACAAATAAAAGTAAAAATTGGTGGCACTAGGTATTCGATAGTCTACTTTGCTGAAAGTAGAAAAGTGTTTTGAAGCACTGAGTTTTGATTGGTGTTGGACCCGTTTTTTTCCTTTGATTCTACTATATATAGGCAAACAACAAGTTGGTTCAGACGTGAATATGAATTTCTCTCTTACTCCATATGCTGCAAAGTGTCCCATTACTTCAGCATGCAACATCATGGGCGGTTATTGGTAGCTGAGCTCCATCATGAGCAGAGTAAATAACTCCCCAACTTCCACCTTTCGTGTGAGCTTGACACACGGCCATTTGACCTAGTCAATGGCCCGCGAGATGGAGGGAAATAATTGCCTCCAGAGAAAAACCAATTCCCCTTAAATTATGGGCCCTGCCTCTTGATCCAAATCGGCTCCATCCTTCGTGGGCCACATATCTTTTTGCAAGAATGAACAATTGGACCCAATAATATAAAAAACACGGCCCAACAAACCTCCTACTCCAACAAACCCCTGGTCTTGGCCCAATTTAATCAAACAATTTAATTAAATGGCTGTTCATCGCTAAACTGATCCGTGGTGTCAAAAACAGGTATAAACATTGCCCCCCTTACGCCTTGATTCTTTTAAGATTAAGGCGTTGAAGAATATTTCAGTTTTTGGCACTCTAGAAAGGTCTTAATGTGTTCGAATATATTATCAGGCTCAAACGTGGCCTAATATTTTTTCCCGTTTGAATCGGCTTTAAATATAATCAAATCTTTACATGGGAATTTTATCCTTTAAAGGAAGACTCCTTTCTCCTCGGGACTCCAAAACTTTCTAGAGATTCCTGTCGTAGGCCATTATTCTTTGTCCAGGCCTATGACACATGTGTAAGCCCTTCCAGAGTCCCATTCTGTTTCATTGCACAAAAAATACCCCAAATCTCTTAAGATAAATATAAAATTTCAAGAAAGAGAAAGAAAAGGAGGCGGTTCATGTCTCCAAGGTTTTTGAACTTGCTTCCCAACATTGGTATACTCACCCCTTTAATGACCCACTTTTCTCTGTTCTTCCTTACTTTTCTCTTTCCATCCAGAGCTAATAAACCCTAAGCTGCCATTTCTCAAGCTTCCTACAATGGCGTCATTTAGAGCTAAAAATCTAGTCAAGAGCCAAACCACCTTTTCCACCGAGATCAAACACATCATCAAATTTGAAAATATTTCCATCAACCCTAAAATCATAATTGACCAGTCTTAGCAACGTTCTCCCATGGTCAAGATGGGACTAGGGCCATCCTTCCATGGTGATTTCCCAGAACAACTCTACCTGATGCAGTGCGCATAGAGGAGGAATACCATTTAACACATTGAGTGGCATAATCGTAAATAAGTGGTGGCGCGACATTGGAATTAGGAGTCAGGCCTACCTAGGTTCGAACCAAAACGGTCCAATGATCAGGACACATCTCCTTTGGCCATGTGTTGTGTGTTTTTTAGCCGTTAGGGGCTCCGAAAGTCCAAATTTGCCGTTTTAGGAAATAATCTTTTTGCTTATAACTATTGGTAGGAAAGTCCAATAAAGTCTGTTCTTGTTGGAGAAGTCTTAGTTTTTCTTATATTTTCAGAATATGTAATAATTTTGAAACTTTCCAAAATTGATATTTTTTTCCTTTTCCTCGTAGGGTTAGGGTTTGCTTTGTATTTAAGGAGTTGTAAGCCTTAGGGCTGCACAGTTTTTGATAATCATTGATTGACAAAGTGTCTAGAGAGAGTTTCTCTATATCTATCCAGTTTGTGATTGTCCTTGTTGCACATTTGTTCTTTGACTCATAGTTATGCCTTGCATCAGTTGGTACCAGAGCTCGGTTCCGATTTCGACTATGGCCAGTAGACATGTTGCTGGAGGTCGTGGGGGACGAGGTGATCGTGCAGCTTTTGTGGAGCACGTTTATGAACGGGATGACGTCACGTAAGAAGCACGAATAGAGGCGTGGATCCAACAGGTCGTTGATCAGGTCGCTGTTTTAGCCGATCAGTCGCTGCCCTTGCTGTTGCGAACCAGCCTCGCCGTCACTCGATCAATCGAAATCCTCTGTATGAGGATAAGGCTGCAAGTGATGAAGAGGCCGAAAACCCTTTTGCGGTAGGAGCGCCCAGTGGCGGTGGCTACTATCAACAAAGGGAAAATGGTCATAGGTTCATGGTTGACCGGGATTCTCGACAGTGAGCATTTGGTTTGAAGATCGATCTTCATGAGTTTCAGGGGGTTTGGCACCACAGGAGTTCCTTGATTGGGTCGCAACTATCGAAGAGATCTTGGACTTCAAACGGGTCCCGGAGGACAAACGGGTTGCGTTGGTTGCTACTAGGTTTTGAGGTAGGGCTGCAGCTTGGTGGCAGCAGTTGAAGCTATCCAGGTCGAGGCAGGGTAAGGAGAAGATTAGTTCGTGGGAAAATTTGAAGAAAAAGATGCGGGTGGCTTTTCTTCCCCACAACTATTCTTGTTTGACGTATCCGCAATTGCAGAATCTTCGTCAGAGTTCCCGTTCAGTGGATGATTACACTACAGAGTTTCATCAGTTGGTGGTTCAGAATGAAGTCACTGAAATGGAAGAGCAGTTGGTTTCAAAGTACGTTGGAGGTTTGCGTGAGCAATATCAGATTACATTGAATATGTTCAATCTATATTCTATTTCAGATGCCATCAGAGGGCCTTGCAATTAGAAAAGAAAGCAAACCGCAGGTCTGCTGCACCCGCCTGGGGTGTCGCTGCCTGAACAATGCCCAGCCCAGCGCCAGTTCGGCCAGCCTCGGTTTGGTTGTATTCCGTTCTGCCTACGGGCAATTCAGTACCTGTTTTTTAGCAGGCCAATAGAGTGGGTGCTTCAGGGTCTAAGTGCTTCAAGTGTGGAGAACCCGGTCATCGTGCTGTTGAGTGCCGGAAAGGGGATAAATCGGGTAAGGCCTTGTTTATGGATGCTGATGGGATTGTTAGCGAGCATTATGAGCAGTATGAGCAAGAAGCGGCGTATGATGAATCCCAACCGTCATCAGACTCGCCGAATGGTGATGTGGAATAAGTTGTTGGGGATGTCGGGCCATTATTGGTGGTTCAAAGGTCCTGCTATGCTCCTCGAGAGGTTGAGGGCGATTCTTAGCTGCGTGGTAATGTCTTTCAATCCATTTGCGCAATAAGTTGAAAGGTGTGTCGTTTTGTGATAGACTCGGGTAGCTGTGAGAACGTGGTGTCCGAAGAGGCGGTGCAAAAACTCCAGTTGAAAACGAAGCCTCACCCCAACCCGTACAAGCTGGCGTGGCTGAAGAAGGGAAACAAAGTTAAGGTAACCAAGCATTGTTTGGTTTCATTTTCTATTGATTCTAAATATAAAGATCAGATTTGCTGTGATGTTGTGGGAATGGATGTGTGTCATCTCTTATTGGGAAGACCATGGTAGTTTGATCGTAAGGTGATGCATAACAGGGGTTCTAACATATATACCCTTAAGTCCGGGGGTACGGCAATTAAGTTGCTACCTTCTAAGGAGGTTATATCCAAACCACAAAGTGGAGAGGGTACTAACCTTCTGACAAAGGTGCAGTTCGAAGAAGAGATCTCGACCACAAAAGTTGTGTTTATTATCATGGCAAAGGAGAGTTCACCAGCGATTTTTAAGCAGAAAGTGCTAGTTAAGATCCAGCCCCTTCTTGCTGAGTTTGCGGATGTGTTCCCGACTGAGTTACCCGAAGGGTTGCCTTCGTTACGAGATATTCAACACCAGATTAATCTGGTGCCGAGTTCTAGTTTGCCCAATCGACCCCATTATCGGATGAGTCCAAAGGAGCACGAGGAGTTGCGAAAACAAGTGGAGGAGTTGTTGTCCAAGGGTTTTATCCGAGAGAGTCTTAGCCCTTGTGCAGTTCCAGCATTATTGGTTCCCAAGAAAGATGGGTCGTGGAGGATTTGTGTGGACAGCAGGGAAATTAACAAGATCACAGTGAAGTATTGTTTTCCGCTGCCGAGGTTGAATGATTTATTGGATCAGTTTTGGGGTGCTCAGGTTTTTACCAAGCTAGATTTGAAAAGTGGTTACCATCAACTTCGTATCAAACCAGGGGATGAAAGGAAGACAGCGTTTAAGACCAGAGAGGGGCTTTACGAATGGTTGGTTATGTTGTTCGGTTTATCCAATGCGCTGAGCACTTTCATGCTAGTGATGAACCAAACGCTACGACCTTTCATCGGTAAATATGTTGTCGTTTACTTTGATGATATTTTGATTTATAGTGCCAATCTTGAGTTACACTTGTAGCATTTACATGAGGTTTTTACTGTTTTGTGTGCTGAAAATATGTATGGGGTTGTTAAAAAGTGTGTGAATTATGATGGATTCTGTACTCTTTCTTGGTTATGTTGTGTCCAAGAATGGGATTTCAGTAGATGAGTCTAAGGTTGGGGCAATTCGTGACTAGCCACAACCTCGGACTTTGTTCGATATTCACAATTTTTATGGGTTGGCTCCATTTTACCGTCCTTCTATTCCACACTTTAGCACTATTATGGCTTTTATCACGATTGTATGAAGGGTGGAAAGTTCTTGTGGAATGAAGCAACCACAAGGGCATTTAGTTGATCAAGCAGAAGTTAACTTCTGCCCCCATTCTATTGTTACCGGACTTTTCACAGCCTTTTGAGTTGGATTGTGATGCGTCCAAGATTGGAATTGGGGCTGTCCTTAGTCAAAGTTGCAAGCCTGTGGCTTATTTTAGCAAGAAGCTGAATGGGGGAAAGTTGAACTATAGCACTTATGATGTGGAATTCTATGCCTTGGTTCAGTCGTTGAAGCATTGGTATCATTTTCTCATACACAGTGACTTCGTTTTATACTCTGATCGTGAGGCGTTAAAGCATCTTAACTCTCAGGACAAACTTTCCAGTCGGCATGCTAAATGGACTGCTTATGTGTCACGACCCTAGCCCGCCCCTAAAGGCTCTAGTAACAACAAAGCACCAGTGATCACATCACTAAGGCAATATCAAAGTTAAACACCTCATTAGCAAATGACTAAAGGGACTTAATTAACGACAAGCGGAAGCAAATTCTATTTTATTACATATGCCAAACCTAAAGTCTTTACAAGGATCTCTACATTGCAAACCACCCAGAGCTGTGCATATTTACATGTCAAAAGTGTTCACCAAAAGCAACTCCCTATTCACAAGTCCATATCTACATAGCACGCCCAAAAGAAGGCTATACGCCACCACTCTACGTCCCGATGCCTGAAAGGTGGGAAAAATTCATAAGCCAAAGCTCGTATGAATGATTAATATGCAATTCACATGCTTTCCATGGACAATGATAAACCAATTTAAAAACGAATCCCATTTCATAGCAATGTAACAAAATAATGCACATCCTCTATTCATTTCATGTCTACCAGGCGTCCCCGGTAGTGGATAAGTTAAGACGTCTTTTGTTATCCGAAATAATAGTCATGCCTTGCTAGCCTTTTAGCACATGTCCCCTAGCAAGCTGGGACCTGGGAGGATGCCATTAATAGATATAAAACATGTCCACCTTTCATTGATATTTTTACTCCTACTTATTCGAAAACCCTTTGACTCTGATGCTTCCCTCCAAATTTCTAGTTTCGCATTAACACCTCTAGCGGATGCATCTACGAGGACAATGTCATCTACAAATATCATACACCATGGGATATCCTCCTGAAATTGTCTAGTCAATTCATCCATAACTAAGGCAAAAAGGTACGGGCTCAAGGCTGACCCTTGATGCAATCCTATAGTGATTGGGAATTCACTCGTTTCCCTTACTGGTGATCGAATGGTAGTGACAGTACCTTCATACATATCTTTAATCATCTCGGTATACCCTTTGGTCACTCCCTTTCTCTCCAAAACCCATCATATGATGTCTCTAGGCACCCTATCATAAGCCTTTTCTAAGTCTATGAAAACCATATGGAGATCTTTCTTCTTTGCTCTATGTTTTTCTACAATTCTCCTTAATAAGTAGATAGCTTCCATGGTTGATCTTCCAGGTATGAACCCAAACTGTTTCTCTAACACCGTAGTCATCACTCTCAAGCGATGCTCAATAACTCTTTCCCACAACTTCATCGTATGACTCATCAATTTAATACCTCTATAATTGTTACAGCTTTGAATATCCTCTTTATTCTTATAGATAGGTACTAGAGTGCTCCTTCTCCATTCGTCGGGTATCTTTCTCGTCATACTAATCTTGTTAAACAATTTCGTCAACCAAGTCACCCCTAGGTCACCTAGACTTTTCCACACTTCGATAGGCATCTGGTCCTAAGGCCTTACTCGGTTTCATCCTTTTCAGAGCTTTGACCACTTCGAACATTTGTATTCTCTGATAAAATTTATATTCTATATTCTCGCCAGGTACATACTCTTCCCCCCCCCCCCCCCCAAAGCCTCCTTCATGTTTCTCATTTAATAACTTCTCGAGATACGACTTCCATTTATGTCTGATCGCCTCGTATTTTACCAACACTACCGAATCAATATCTTTTATACACTTAACTTGAGAAACGTCTTTAGCTCTCCTTTCTCGCAACTTGGCAAGTTTATAAATAATTTTTTCTCCATCTTTACTATCGAGTCTAGCGTAGAAATTCTCACAGGCTTCGAACTTAGCATCCCTAACAGCTTTCTTAGCTTCCTTGCTAGCTTGTTTATAACCCTGAAAATTTTCCTCATTCTGGTCCTTTTGCCACTTTTTAAAGCACTCCTTCTTGGCTTTTACCTTGGTTTGAACCTCGTCATTCCACCACCATATCTCTTTAGAAATTTGACCTTTTCCCTTCGACTCCTCGAGAACTTCTCTCGATATTCTTCTAATATCGTTAGCTATGGTATTCCACATATTGTCATTATCTACTTCCACTCCCAACTGTACTTCTTGGGACATTCTTTCCTTGGATACCTCTAGTTTCTCTCCTCTTAGGCCCCACCATTTAGTTCATGGGCATCTAGTTTCCTTTCTCCTTCTAATATTCCCCTTGAGTTAATATCTAACACTAAAAGTCTATGCTCTGCCACAAGACACTCTCCGGGAATAACCTTACAATCCTTACATGTTAAGCGGTCCGCACCTCTAGCGAGAAAATAGTCAATTTGGCTTTTATTAGCTCCGCTCTTAAAGGTAATTAAATGCTCTTCCCGCTTCCTATAGAGGGTATTTCCCACTATAAGGTCAAAAGCTACTGCAAAATCTAAAATCCTCCGACCACCTTCGTTAAGGTCACCAAAACCAAAGCCACCATGCATCTTCTCATACCCTTGCTTGTGCACTCCCACATGGCCACTGAAATCGCCTCCTATAAATAGCTTCTCTTCAAAAGGTATATCTTGAACCACGTCATCCATTTGCTCCCAGAATTGCTCTTTAGTGAGATCATCCAAACCTATTTGGGGTGTGTAAGCACTAATAATATTAACTATGCTCTCTCCAATCACAAGCTTAACTAAAATAATCCGATCTCCTTTCCTCGTGACTGTAACTACCGAATCTTTCAGGTGTTTATCTACTATGATACCTACTCCATTTCTATGTCTATTCTTGCCCGTATAGTAGAGCTTATAACCTGTGTTCTCTATTTCCCTAGCTTTCTCCCCTACCCACTTAGTTTCCTGAAAACAAGCTATACTAATCTTCCTCTTAAGCATGGTGCCAACTAGCTCCCTAGTCTTACACGTTAATGTCCCTATATTCCAAGTTGCTAAATGAATCCTATAATCCTAGGCTAGCTTCTTTACCCGTGCTCGTCCAGGTACACACGAGAACCCTTGCTCACTTATCACTACACCCAGGCGCCGGTGTGGCACCCCTTGCTCATTTTTCGAAGCACCCGAAGGCAGGCACAATGCATTGCTTAAAGGGAACGCCCTAGCATGTTTCGTTATCATATTTGGATTCATGTCATAGAGATCTCGCAGGTTTTTTTTAAAATGCTGGCTGTCAGCTACCTAATGCACAACCCTCCTCTTTTATCCGGGCTTGGGACCGGCTGAAGAATAAAGATAAGGCTCTAAGCGTAAACCAGGCGGAGTTGTGAGTTGGCAATAATAATACAAAATTATGGAATAGACGAGATGGATAGAGAGAGCACAAAGAATGGCTATGGTGGCATTGTGGTGTGTTCAGGACTCGCCAGAGGCTAGGCCGCCAATGAGTGCTGTGGTGAAAATGTTGGAAGGAGGAGTGGAGATCATGCCACCCCCAAAACCATTCCGTTAATTAATTGTATTATGTGGGGATTAATTGATCATCCTCAATGGACATTGAGTTCCAATGGATGCTTCTCTGTAAAATCAGCTTATTCCAATTGGGAGATAAGAACCTTTCAATGTAACATCAGCCTCAACTCCATTTGGAAAAATCTCGATCCAGCAAGAATTGATGCTTTTATTTCGCTGGCTGCTCAAGAAAAAATTGCTACCAGATCCGTATTAGTTAGAAGAAATATCATTCCTCCAAATCTTGGCCACTGCCCTATATGCTCTACCTCTTTAGAGACACCTTCTCACTTGCTTCTCCTTTGCAACTTCGCTTGGATATTTGGTGTGATATCTTTACTTGGTGGAATATTTGTTGGATTTGTCCTTCATCTATCACTGGTCTGATCGATTTTTTGTTCTCCAATTCTTTTCATAACTTGGAGGAAATTTATTGGAACACCACACTTTATGCCGGTCTTTGGTCCATTTGGAAAGCAAGAAACGACATTGTCTTCAACAATTCAATTCCTACTGTTACGGAAGTGGTTGACCTTATCAAACTAAGAGTGGCTTTTTGGGTTAAAGGGAGATGCAATCTTACAATCTACTCTATTAACTGAAGACTTCAGAAGCCATTTGGATGGCATTAAAAAGCATAAAATCTGAGTCCTTCTGTAATTTTCTTTTGTTTTCCCAACTTTTGGTTGGTCTTTTCTTGTTCTCTTTTTGGATTGTTGGCTTGCATAAGATTGGATTGGTTCTTCCTTTCAATGATGCTTGCCCTATCCTTCTCGATGTACCCACTATCGAGTTTTTAATATAACTTCCTTGCCTATCAAAAAAATAATAATAATGTCCTCAATCCACCTACTTATACCGGTGACAGGTCAAACTATTCAACTAGCATGGAACTAATTGGTATTGGTACAAGGAGCAAACAACAACAATCAAGGCTAAGTACGAGATACAAATTGCCGGCCAGTTCAAAGTAAGAAATAGGAAACCATTGTAATTTTTTTGAAACCCACAACATAACTTATATTAAGTCAAAAGGAGTACAAGAGTGAAAGTTTTTTACAAAAATGAGGAATTACTGTTCCTCCCTGATCCCGAGACAAAGCTGATAACAAAAAGTCGAGAGCAGTACTATGCAAAACAAAACCAGTCTGAGAAACCGCTGCATGTTTGGCTAACAAGTCAGCCACACCGTTAGCCTCCTGATCGCAAAAGTGACCTGTACCAAGGAGAAATCAGAAAGCAAAACTTGAACCTCCTGGAGGATTCTCCTAAGCCGACCCGCTTGGACCTGCTTCCTACATAAGGCATTATACACAAAGATGGAATCAGTCTCAACAATGAGATGTGGAAACCTGAACCGATGGGCAACCCATAATCCATCACGTACAGCCCACAATTCTAACATTATGTTGCAATTGATATGAAGAGCTAGCTCATAGCCCAAAACAAACTCACCCATCCAATTTCGAAATATACCACCTAAACCATCATAACCAGGATTTTGAAAGGAAGAACCATCTACATTTAATTTTAAATAACCAAAACGTGTAGGAGAGACCAAAAGACCCATATCAGAAATGTAGGAGTGCTGGAGCGGGGGATGCTCAGTGCCGCTTCAAAAGAAGCGGAGGCAACTGCAGAAGCTGCACACACAACCTTTTGAGGAAGCACTGGTGCGTTATTGAAAATTGCATCATTGCGGTCCGCCACATAAACAACAATAATGCAATTGCAGTTTGAGATACGCATGCTCATCCAACAAAGGCCAAATCTTACTTAGCTAGAGAAACAAGAATATGTTGGTGGGGATTCATGAGAGACCATTATAGTTTGTACCCTAAAGAAAAGGCACAAATGTCTCTTCATAAGAAATGGGAAACCATTGTAGTTTGTTCGCTATGGAAACCGTGATATCATAGTTTATTCTTAAGAAATGGGTAACCATTGTAGTTTGCCGCTTGTACCTAAAAAAAACTACGATCGTTCTTTGTTGATTAAGACTTAGGCGATGTAATTAGTTGTTCAATATATATATATATATATATATATATATATATATATATATAGTAATTTTCAGGTCCACTCGCCCGGATTTTCTTACGGTCCTGATTTTTCATTTTCCGATCGATTTGCGATGATCCGAGCTGCTCAATGTGACCAGAACGTGATTTTAAAAGTACGCGTGAGAAATCACCAAAAAAAATGATCAGAAAAGGCTTAATCCGAGCAGTTTTTTTATTGAACGGTTCAGAAAAAAATTGCTCAGATCAAGCCCTTCCCGATCATTTTTTTTTGTGATTTCTCGCGGGTACCCTTAAAATCACATTCTGAACACATTGAGCGGCTCGAATCATTGTAAATCGATTGGAAAATGGGAGCTAAGACACAAATTCGGACCATAAGAAAATTCGGGCAACCGGACCTGAAAAGGACTATATATATATATATATATATATATGTATGTATGCTGATTTTTCCACTCTATTTTTTATTAACATCACTCCCCTGTAAGTGTATATTTGGTGCAAAAATACACTTGCAGGGGAATGGCGTTAACAAAAAATAGAGTGGCAAAATCATTTCTCTCTCTCGATATATATATATACACTAGTGCATGCTCGTGCCTGAAGGCACGATGCAACGCATTCTAAACACAATTTAAATGAAGTATCAAACAATACTTTTTCGAATTCTTTTGGAAAAGGGTTGTTTTTAACTCCATCTCACATCTGGTGAGTTCCATGTATGTATATGTCCCATGTGAGAGGACACTATAAATAACTATTAAATGAACATTTTTTCCTCTTCCAACAAAATCTACTTCTTGAAATTTTTCATTTTGAAGAATATGCTTCAAACATGGTTCATCTAACTAAGTTCATAAAATAGTCTAACACAACATATGTTATCGAACCTGTCTAATTCCTTTAGTTGCATTCACGCATAGTATCAAAGATGTTAAGAATGTATAATCAAAAGGGATTCCAACAACCAAAGAAATATACATTTCTATGTCTTATAATAGGTAATTAAAATTTTGATTACTTACTTTCTAAGTACGTACATTGAAAAAATGCATGCCCATATTGAATCCTGCTCAAATTCAAAGGGATTATACCAATTTTATTATAATAATACACGGCACATGACCAAGAGGCCGGTAAAATTATGCACCATGCCCAACACACACTTCAAGTGAAGTTAATGATTGACATGCACTTTTGCCACACCTATATTGTAGTGTTCTTTTAATGTGTAAAAGAAGCAACAAACCCTTTTCATATTTGAATGAACCTCGTAATCGTAAGAAAAGTAAGTTTTTTAGGTATGGGCCTAGCAAAAGAAAAATAAGGATAGTATTAGTACCCAATAGGATATCTTGTCTTCAAAATCGGACATGAAGTTTCTTTTCAATCGGTTTCGAATTAGTGAGTTCTCATTTTCCTTAATTCCTTCTTCGTTTTGGATCAAAATTAAAATTCCAAAGCAAATAAGAGAAAAGGTTGCACTTATGTACATGCATTAGATACTAAAACCGTAACTCTGAATGAATTGTAAAATCTTATTGATCCTAATATGAAAATATAAAAGTAGAGTGCCCCAACTACCAAAGCACATTCACAAAATAATTTTGCAACAACACAATAAGATAGTGAACTTGTGCAAACCCCTCTTTCCTTGAGCCATAGCTAGTTTTACTAAGATCGACTCGCACCCACTCCAGCCATTGTTACCCTTTACTTTCGGAATGGAAAAAAAATGAGAGTAGCCATCAGCAACAACAATAAGCATGAAAATTAGTTTAAAAAATCATCTCATTGATTTAGATTTGTGTTAGGGCCATTAGAGCTCAAAAAATTCAAACACGATACCCCAACTTGCAGCTTATACAATAAAGAGAATGAATTGAACGAAACTACCTATGCGCGGTATTCACTGGAATGGCCTTAATAGTTTAGCCTTCAACATCAGAATATATAGCAGCAAAAAATAAAAATAAAAATCCATAAAATCAGAACTTAAAACCAACATAACTTAAAAGTAGGATACAACAGTAAAAGATGTAAAAAAATTATAAATTGAGCAAAAGGAAACTAAAGATAAACTCGATTGTGATTTCACATTTACGCTACTAATTTGGAACACCAAATGAATTCATTTTCACAATAGCATTTACGAAATCACATTCGCAAGATAACTTTATCATATCCGCACAACATGATATTACACTTTTGTAAAACCAGACCATGACCATTAACCAACAATAATAACAATAAGCCAAAAAATAACTCTAGATTTTCATTCCCAATTTGAGTTCATAATTTTTAGAAAACTCAAAAGACCCAAAATCTGAACTTATAGATTGAATCATGAAGGGAGTGAATTGATTTAAAATATCTTTGGAATCTTGAGCTGTGTCTTCATTGAATCCATATATTTCCTACATTTGCAAAGGCCAATTTGGATATAGAGTCCTTCCAAAGAAAGACGTCAGAATGTAAGGAATGCTTTGTAATTTTTTTTTGAATTTTTTCGATTAAGGTAATAAATTAGATATGCTATACATAATTCTACCTGCATTAATATTCATTCAGCCAACGGTCTAGATTTATGCACAAAGAGGGGATAAATCTCAACTATTGGTTATGTATAAGATTCAAACACTTCCCTGTCATATTATATAGATACACACACATTTATGCTAGATTATATGCTGGATCTACTAGAAACCATCTTTTCTTGTTTTTGGATAGAGGCAAGAAATGCTAATTATATATTTGCTAGCGGACTGGAAGACCAATTGGAATACCAGAATGGCATGTAATACAAATGTAATCCAATCATCATTTTATGTACATAGAAATATGCTT
Source organism: Rhododendron simsii (assembly GCA_014282245.1). Classification (NCBI taxonomy): domain Eukaryota; kingdom Viridiplantae; phylum Streptophyta; class Magnoliopsida; order Ericales; family Ericaceae; genus Rhododendron; species Rhododendron simsii. The sequence continues at coordinate 41,204 of WJXA01000348.1, forward strand.
AACGGATCGGTTCCCATAAAAATGAGGAGTTTGAATTATTTGGGCGAGCAGTAAACCTTTTTATAGAAAACAAGCTAAAGCACGGAAACGAATTCTAATTTAAATGAAGGCTTAATTCCAATTTAAGTAACTGCTATATATCTCTTGGTGTTTTCGTAGAATTATGCCCCAGCAATAATATTGCTACTCGTCCGACATATCGGAATTCAACTCGAATAGAGTTTGTGTTCACATTGTTTGAAGCGAGTTCCAGGAAGCCTTCCCACGGTGTTCATACATTGACCCGTCAACTACTTCCATTTCTAGAACACACGTCTTGACTTGACTCCTAGCTTATATAATTTAATTTAATTTAAGGCCATCTCCTGACTTGACCTTGTTATAATATTATTAAAGCTAGCAGTTAGTTGGAAAACCAATTGATCAGGTCTAGCTGTATTCTGACAAAAGTATTGATTGTGTGGATATATATGAAGACTAGACAAGATAGTATATAATATCATGTAAGGGGCCAATCGTAGAGGCAATACATTTTTCAAAGCTCCATGCAAATGATTGGAGTCATTTAATTTATTTAAAACATGTTTTTAAAGATTTTCTTAAAAAAATCATCTCATTTTGACATCGGTAATGAAATTATCTAATGCACTAAAAAAGTCCTAGAGGGGGGTGAATGAGACGACCGATTTAAAATTAACTCAACCACCAACTTAAACAACTATTCAATCTTCATGCCAAACTATTCAATTCAACAATATAAGTAAAAAGCAATAAAACTAAAGAACGCAAACACAAGATATACGTGGAAACTACTTAGGGTCAATGCACCCTAAGCATAAAACCACGGCCTAATCTACTCAAATTTCCATAAATCAAAAGGTTAGACAAAAAGACTACAAGTTAGGAATTACCGACTTTTACCCCAAATCACACCTAACTCCACTTCTTGCCTAGCACTCTGTGCCCCTTCTTGATTCCATGGACTCCTCAAGCAACACCATCTCGATCTCCGCTCTAGAACGGCTCTGGTATCATCCGGCCATATAGATTCATAGGCATGAAAGTATGGATTTTGTAAAGTGAAGATTTTTATGCAAAAGAATCAACCTAGAGAGAATACATGGATCAAGAAAGTATTTCTCTAGATTGAACAAAGATGATTGAATGTTAGATTCAAATCATCCAAATGTAAATGAAAGCACAAGAGCAAAAGAGATAATGCTTTCTCTCTCTAAAGTAGGCTCTCTCACTCTTGTATGCCCTACAATAATAAAAAACAAGCTTATATAGATAACCAAGCAAGAAAAATCCTGGAGAACCCTACAAAGGCGCTCTTAGCACGCGCACAAGGGCCTTACTCGGCTAAGGCACTACTAAGGCTTTCTTAACACGCGTGCAAGGGCCTTAGTCTGGTAAGGCGCTGCTAAGGCGCAAGCACTTAAAAGGCCTTAGACAAAATTTTCCTTCAAATAAAACAAGGCCAATAATATAACGTTAGTGCATAAATGATATTTCATAAAAGATTAAGACATTGAATAGCTTTAATGATGCATGAAAAAATATTAAGCTAAATGCACATGAGATGCATATACCTTTCCAAGCAAAATGCACGGCACAGCCTTCGTGATCAACTCTTGAACCAACGGGCGGAGTATCTAATCTAGATCATATAAAATCACCTCCCAAACCCAAAATGGAAAAAGAATAAATACAGACTCTAACGGTTTGTCGCATCCGAAAATCGCCAATTACATTAACAGGTAAGTGCTTGATCGGTTCATTTAATTTTACCTTTCAAATCTTACAAGAATCAATTAAATGAGCCGATCAAGCCCTTATCAATATCCAAATAAGTTAATTTTTTATGGGACCCCATTTTCTTGTATGATGTTTGATTCATAGGAGTGAGCATGCATGGTCCGGATTGGATCAGTTTCATACTAAACCAAGAATCAAACCAATACTTACGGATTATGAATTTGGAGAACCAAACCAACCCAGAAAAGACATAAAACCAAACCAATCCAAACCATTTAAATACGGTTCGGTTTCAGTTTCAGTTTTAAACCACAGTTTGTTTTGAACTAAGCTATTGTCTTCAAAAAATATTTAAAGTACTTAACATTATGAAGATAAATATAAAAAATACATATATTTAAACCAATTCCTTTCAAATTATTAAAACACACTAATATCAACCAACTAATTAAGAGTAGGATACCAAAAATTGCCTCAAGTCTTAAACTAAGAAAATAAAATGCTAGTAAGTCACTAAAATGAATCAACTAAGAATACCAACTACTAAACATTTTAAGATAGTTTAACCAAATAAAAGGCCAAAAATAATTTCTAAAACTATTGAATTGAAATGAGGTAGCAAAAGGGCAATAGTAGCAGCATGGTAGAAACCAACTTGTGATATCACTCTCTACATCAAGGTTCATATCATTATCTTGGCAATGAAGGAAAATTAAATATTGCAGTGAATTTAATGGGATCAATAAATTAATAAAGTAGTTGACTAAATGCTCCCATATTTATTGGGTGAATCACAATTAATTTATATAAATGTATGGATGTATGTATGTATTATACGATTCATATCGGTTTGGAACCATAACCGTAAACATGAATCCACAAACCAAACCATAGAACGCGGTTTGTTACGGCCTAGAAATTTTATTTATCGCATTAATTATTTTGGCCATTTATTAATTGGAGGTTTTATGGTGTGAGTCCTAATTAAGCAATTTTCTTTTCTGCGCAATATAGTTACTATGTGCGTTATTATTTGTTCGAGGGTACAGGTATAATTATTTATTTCATTAGTCAGTCTATATTAGTTGGATTTATACGTAATTAACTAATTAGCTATAATATAGGGAGTAGTGGGTAGTTTTATAAAGTAGGAGATATTTTTACGGTGTAGGGTTTTATTTGGGCAGAGCGTTTGAGGAAAGAAGTTGAGAGAACTTTGGGTGAGAGAAAGAGAGAGAGCAGAAGCAGTCGGAGGTTGCAAGGTACCGGTGTGATAGTCGAACTCCTTTTCCCGATCTTGCTCTCGGCTTTGTACGGTACGTAATTTTGTCTTTAATGTTTCCATTACTTTCCACTGCTGTTTGGAGGAGAAAAGCAGTTTGTCGGGTTGCACAATCTCTTTGTGGTATTAGAATTAATTGGGTTTGATATGGATGAAGTGAGTTGGTGGGTGAGATTATGTGTCGTGTGTGCGGCAACGGGTTAATTAATATTATAATGGACGTCATGTGCGGTGCTGATCACTGTTGTCGTGGTATGGAATCGGAATTGCTAGTGTTAGGAGTACTTTTGTGGAATGATTTTAATAATTGATGGTGGCAGTAGACTTGGATATATAGTTTTGGTTTTGTACAAGTTTCACTAGAAGTTATTTTCTTTTGATGCTATTAGACAGTGTGGTGTGTGCTTGTGGTTGTGGTTGGAGGCATGGAGTTTGGTTTTAGCGGTGATGATTACAGTGGGTAGTAGTTAGGATTAGGCTAAGTTTTATTTTGATAGGAAGTGGTATTCTGTATCTCTAAAGTGTATATTTGCGTAGTTAGTCATTCCGTGCGTTGTTCTTTTATTCAGGTTAACATCTTTTTGCTCGTTCGATTGCATTACTTTTGGACTCAGGTGAGTAGTTAAGTATGTTACGTATTTTCAAAAGATCCCTGTGTCCCTTAAAAGTATTTCCTTCAGAAATTTATATGAATGTTATTCGGAGACTCAAAACTGTTTATAAGTTGTTCTATAAATTGGCATATGATGAATTTTCTGAAATCAATTGTTAATACTCTTTTTGGTGAGAACTTGGTGGATATTAATGGGAACATTTATTTCGGAAGTCCAGGGAACTTATTCCTTCTCGTGTTGGTGACCCTGGCCATTGGGGAAAAGACCGTGTTAGGCCGGTGACCCTAATGCTCAACGGCTTTCTTTCGCCGGATTGTCTGAGGGAAAAGTACCACGGGCTGCCAACCCTGGTGACTCTAAGTTCGATATTGGATCCAATTTTATTGAGATTTATTTTGGCCATGGTACTATTTGATTGTGGTTCCCCATTGTTGATGGAGTTGTTGTTGTGATCACCACTGAGAATGTTCATTGGTTAAAGGCTTTATTGATTAATTTATTATTTTGCTGGACACCTTGTATGCCAAATTATGATTTAATGGTAAATTATTTTAATTCCCGCTTTCAACTTTATTTACTATACATACTTGCTATTCACTGAGCTTGTCAGCTGACGGATTTATTCCAACTTCTCTTTCAGGCAAGTTTGGGAGTTAGACAAGGACTCTGGCGGCACCTCGGGGATTCTTTTGTTTGACCTCCTTAGGGTGTCTCATCTTAGTATTGTTTTAATAAATCGCTTCCGCATTCAAAACAATTGTCAGATGATGAATTCTTTTTATTATTGTTGGATTACTGGATATTGTTTAGTTCATGGGATGGTTGTACCCCATGCTTTTGATTGAGACACATTTGGCTTTTGATTTGAATATTATTGAAAAAAGGATCATTGATTTTCGGTTACTTTGATTTAATAAGGCTGCGTGTCCCATGGATTAGCCTTATGGTTCACGGCCGGTCACTTCTCATTTTTGGGGTGTGACACGGTTCCTAATTTTTTTAAACCATGACCAAACCATACTATTAAAAACCCAAACCAAACCCTCCGGTTTGGATTGGTTTGGACTGGATTCGCAGTTTGACGGATGTTTTGCTCACCCTATGTTTGAAGCATAGTTTAGTTGTATTTTTTTTTTTTTTGATCCGCTAGTTTAGTTGATTTAATTTTTGGTTTTCCTCCTTCGTTATAGCTGAGTTAGGCATATTTTGTAAAGGGCCTTTATGTAAATATGGACCGCTTTGACTTTTGCAAAGTTTAAGGTAAATTAGACAAATTGAGGAAACAGATTCATGTAGCCGACCCCAAGTAATTGGAACGTAAGACTCGGTTCAGTTTGGTTTGGTTTGATTTAGGGTAAATTAAACAAAAAATTGTAGGCATCTATTAAGCATGTTTTACACCACAAAAATCAGTTCATAGAATTCTAACACTAGGGTGACTAATTGTTATCATGTACTCCCTCCTCCGTCCTCATTCTTTTGTCTCTCGTCTTAGTGCAATCAAATAAAAAATAAATTATAACTTTTAATTGGTAATACTATTTTTATGGAATATGAATCTTGTTAGATAGATATCAAACAGCCGCCTTCTCTTAGTGTTTTGAGAGCTTTAAGGTGATTTTGAGAAGCCACAGCCGCCTTGCTTTTCTGCCGGGGGGGGGGGGAGGCGCCCCTCTCCCTCCTTCCCCCGGGCTCCTCCTCCTCCATCCGCTCTCCTCTTTCTTTCCCCTATTCCTTATAGTTTTTTTCTTTTCGTTTTCTCCTTCCTCATATCTGACCCTCTCTATTCCGTGAGCTCTGCCGTCACCGAAGTCATTTGTCCGCATGTAATCCATCGTCGGAGCCCTTGTGGTAGTAGTGGTGGAGGCAATGAGGGTTGCGATCCGTTTAGCAGTTTTTGGGCAGCTGAATTTAGAGCAAGATCTAGGGGAGTTTTGTCTCTTCTTGTGGGAGTTTTGTCTCTTCTTATGAGAGTAATAAAGTTCGCCTTTGGGTGATTTGTTTACTGTTCGGGCTCAACAAGATTAATATGCATCTAATGGTGGTTTGCTAGAAATTCGTTAGTGTGCTGATTTTTTGTCGAAGTTTCTGATCGTTTGTGTTCTTGTTGTCTTTTTTTCTTGGATAGCAATGTATCTCTTTTTGAGACTGTTAGCTATAGGATATATGAATTTTCCGCTCAGCAGAAGGTGCATCAAGCCATGCCTGGGCTGGGGATGAAAGACATCAATCGCCTTGTTCTATCTCATTTTGTATCAGTTAGATGATTAGTTTGACTTTGTCCAAGTTATATATAATGAATTTCGTTGTGTAAGTGTCGTTGGGCTTTATCAATGCAGTACCACTCACTTTTGTCAAAAAAAAAAGAAAGATAGATAGTTAGATAGATCTCAATGAGCTCTTTTAAACAATATTTTCAAAATCACCTAAAAAATTATAGATTGTGAGATATAATCAATTAAAAAGTGGCACAGACTCCTAAAAGGAACTAAAAAATTGGGACAGATGGTGTAATTTAATTCTCTCTCTCTCTCTCTCTCTCTCTCTCTCTCTCTCTCTCTCTCTCTCTCTCTCTCTCTCCAAACTCTAGTCGCCACCGCTGCGCATCTTCATCTCCCCCTCTTTAGGTGGGGGGAAAGATGCTCTCTCCCTCTTCCCTCTTTTCTCCCTTTATCTTTTCTTTCTCTCCCTTTCCCCAGGTGTTTGTATTTTCCTTTCCTTTTTTTCATCGATGTGTCCTATTTGATGGCATGGTCTAGTTCTCCGGTTAGATCTGTTGCCCTCCATTCTGCTCTGGTTGGTTTGGGTGGATGGTGGGTTTGTGTGCTACCACTCGGTAACTGTGGCAACTGATGGTCGTAGGGTGTAGTTGGTGGGATTTCGGGCGGTGGTGCTCTGATGGTGGCTGGATCTGTTCACCGGTCATGGTGGCGGTTGTGTAGGCTTGATCGGAAAGGCATATGGTTAGGATTAGGGTTTTCTTTATTTTGTTTTTTGTCTTGATTGAGTCTGAATTTATATCCAGGTTTAGTTAGGATTTAGTCCGGTTGGGTCTTTGACTGATTTCCACAGGTTTGATATTGTTTTTGATATGGAGCTCCGTCATCCCAAGGCGCCCGGTGTTTGGATACTAGCTCCACGTTTGCCGTTTAAGATTATGGTGTGGATGGGTAATGACTCTTATTTAGGAGTTCGACATTTGTTTCGTCTCTTTTAGGGTCTGTTTTTCTATATCTCTGTTTTCATGTGATCATGATCAGTAGCTACAGTATGACTTGATTTGTATCTGGATGATTTTTTGTAGATGTCATATAGGTTGTTTAATAAATTGAATGGGTATACTTTTTCGTGGGAAAAAAAATATTGTTAATGGAAAGGTTTTGGTTCCTAATCACCCTAGCTATTTGAAGAAAGTTGTACACACCAATTATTAAATTTGGATGCTAATTTTAAACAAAGTCTTTTAACCCTGCATGTTTACATTGGCATTAAGCGCAACATCATTGATGAGACTCCTCCATTTTATGGCTTAGGAGACTTGGCCACATCTCCACAGGTAATTCTGATTATGATATAATATGGTTAAGCACGTACAACTTCATCTATATATACATACAGGGGTTTCGTGCTGGTCCTGCTGGGTTTAATAGCCTTACGTTCTGTGAAAGAAAAAGGTGGAAATTATGTGTCATGCTATCTGGTTCGGTTTCTTTTAATCCTCCTAAGACCGCAATAGAGGATTCGATCAAAGCTATTGGAAACTACGATGAACAACACGTATGTTGGTGTTTTTTTTTTTCATCCCCCTGTATTAAATGATCTATATACTTGGATTCAGAACTTTTCTCGGGTTTTACATGTACTAACTAACTTGTTTGTCGATGAATTGGTACGTAAAAGATGTGAAGAGGGCTTTCTCTCTCTTGGGTAGAGAGAGAAGCTCTCAAACTCCTCCTCTCACACGTTAACGAATTAGTCCTCTGTTGAGTAGCCTATTTTCCTACTAGAGTTGATTTGTTAGCTGCTTTGACAAGTTACTAAGTGAAGCCAAAATTTTCAAAAAGTGAGATCGAAAATTCGAACTATGTATAATTCACTTTTCTAGTTGCTAATTGAAAAAACAATTAGGATTAACAAGTTAGTCAAAAAGTAGATATATATTAATAACAAAGTCCAACTTTGATTTATAATTGGCCTTGACGACTTTTCATACTTTAAAAACAATGGATGATAGTCTTGTTTGTAATAGTTTCAAAAACATATTTCTCTATATACAAACCCGAACTATCATGCATCCATTGGTTACACGTATAATTTCAGCGGAAAATGCTTCGCCTCTGAACGAAATTCTTGATTTGTTTTGAGGAACAAACAAACTAGCTCTACGTTTGGAAATTTTGTTGGTAAAGATTCTATTTTGACTCATTTTTTTGCCCAAGTACAAAACTCTTATATAGGCTGGGGTAAAAATGAATTTAAAGTGTGGTAAATTATATCTATCACTAGTTAAAATAAGCAAAAGTACCATTACACTGGCAATTTAAACTAGCTCTGAGGTAGTCACTTGTGTTTTATTTTTTCCACTTAACATCCCAAAAATATTCCAAATCGTACCTTGCCATTTCATTATTGTAATTTTTTCATCTTCTTCGTTTTGTCTGTGTTTTGTGCATCTTTTTAAATTTTTGTTAGATTTGCATTATATTTTTTTGATTAATCATCCCTCTCAACGAGAAGAGTCTAAAAAGTACAAAATTTTGACTAAAAGCAAAAAAAATAAAAATGGAAAAAATATCAAATAATTGTCTTATTGGTCTGAAGTATCGTCTTATAAATATAAACTTTTTGCAACACCAGCCTACATTTTTATATTTTACTAATTTCTATTGTCGAGATAAATTATTAATTCAAAAATTACGAGAAAAAGGTCAACAAAAAGTTAAAAAATTGCCGAAAAAAGTTTTATACAAAACATTTACAAGAACGAAGCCTTAAAAGTCACTTGTTGAATATTCCTCCAGTACCCATTTTCTCTTCTAAGTTGACTAAGTCGTCTGGTTTGACAGTGTCGGATCGCTTTTCCACCATCTCTCCTAAAATAAATTGGTGGTAGGAAGGGTTTCAATTAAGTCTTTTTATGGCATTCGACATCGCACCCGCAAGTCTGTTTTTAGAATGGTCGCAGGGAATGGCATTGTGTAACCAAATCCATGAGGGCACTCCGGGCCCAACAATCCCTCACTCACGATGACGCTCCCGCGACTCGAACCCATGACTTTCTGGCTCTGATACCACTTGTCGGACCGCTTTTCCACCATCTCTCCTAAAACCAATTGGTTGTAGGAAGGGTTTCAATTAAGTCTTTTTATGGCATTCGACATCGCACCCGCAAGCCTGTTTTTAAAGCGGTTGCAGGGATTGACAATGTGTAACCAAATCCATGGAGGCACACCGAGCCCAACAGATAGTTCTTTGACTGCGAAAGAGGAAGAAACTACTCACGTAATTCCCCATTGTGCCCACAATAAAACAATGGGGTTCGGAATTCCCCTCCCCTCTCCCTCTCCCTCGCTCTCTCTCTCTGAGTTAGGCAAAGGACGAGGGCCGAAGAACTCAAGGAAAAAGGCCAGTGGTGTTACTGCAGCATTTCCAGTGGTGAAATAAAGCAGAGAGTTGTCATCGGCAGAGTAGATACCCTTGCATGCCTGATTGTTAGAATGTGACCACTCAACTAACTTCTACTGATAATAGGTGATGAGATAATCCTGCCAAAAAAAGAAAAAGAAAACAAAAAAGAGAGACCTATGTATTTTTCTTTTATCTCTAGCATGAAGCCGAGAGGCTGAAAAGTAATTTGGAAAAGTGTTTTCGCCGCCTATCATGTGGTCGATTCAGAGGGCTGGATATCACAAAACGAAACACGTTTTGCTAGGGCCCACTTCAGATCACTGCAGTTTGCATTCAGTATAGTTCTTTAGTCGGTTAAGAAGAGTCCTACTATTGGTACCGACAAATAGCGTATATGCATGTATACACGAAAAAATAAGTTGTTTAATTCAAGCACTTACGCTCATCGGACTCCGTTAATTCTCGCGAAGGCTCACTTGATTTTTTTTATAAAATTTTTAGACGGCTCGGATCGTCCGTTCGGTGGCCGGAGATGACCCAGCGCGGCCGTCGGTGCATTTTCCGTACGCTACCTGTTGTTACCAATATCATTTTCGATTAAAAATATTCAAGTGTTACATATAACTCATCCTGACCTTTGGTTTATGTTATCTCTCATTGGTTTTCTTTCATGTAGACCTATGGTACACACCCTTAATACATGTGTACCGTACACACTCTCTATATATTCCCTTGAATTTGAGATAATCTAATCTTAAATATTCAATTTTTTAATTAAAGAAAAGAGCTACTTAAATAGCCGGTCTTCTCTTATTCTCATGTTGAGTTTCTCTCTTTAACGAGCTTTCACTTTTAGCCTAACATAATTTTGGATGGGCTAGAATTGGGCTTTTTAAAAATATTTTATTTTTATTAAGGTGATTTATTGATTATTCTCATATCTTGTAATTATTGTAAACATTGGTATAAATATACTATTATGTATAATTCTCGTATGTTAAAAAGAAGCAAAAAAATTGTATTATTTAATATGTGGTATTTAATTATATATATACACAAACACACACACGGTTTGTTTCAAATGTGGGGTTCTCATTTTAGTTAAAATATGAACCCCCTCTTTTCTGATCGAATTTTGATGATCCGAGCCGCTCAATGTGTTTATAACGTAATTACCATAATTTGAAAGTGAAAGTAGTGCATCAAACAAACTTTCAAATTTATTTTGAAAATTCTGAAAATAAAAACTGTAAACAGAATAGCTATCAAACATGACCTTTTTATGTTGTCGATTCTCCCAAAAAATAAACCAGTTACAAGTAATTTTTTTTTTTTGAAAATTATTTCCACACTCTTCTTTTATTTATTGGTACTCATTTTTTTGTCTTTATTCACTTGAAAGTACCAAATTGCCCTTCATATGAAAAAAGTGACTCAAGAGGTAAGAGTAGTTTAGTAATTTCAATTTAAATAAAGACAAAAAAAATTAGTGCAATGAAGAAAATGGGATGCGAAAATCATTCCTTTTTTCACCTACCATCCAAAAAATCTTCCAAATCGTGCCTTACCATGTGCCAGCATTTAATGTCACTGGTTGATTAGGTGGTGTTCGCTTTTCGGAAAGATACTTTTTTTTTAAACGAATGTAATTTTAAACTCAAATATAATGAAAATGAAAAATATTTTTTTAATTTTTTTTGCACCATTTAAACGATCTTAATGAGATCTATCAAACAAGATTCATATTTGTAAGAAAATTATTTACGTAAACACATAATATTTGAGTTTAAAATTACCTTCTTTTTTAAAAAACTCAGTTTTTTTGCAAAAGTGGAAGTCATCTGTTGAGTAGCCCATTTTTCCTTCTAAAGTTGGTTTGTCTGTGGTTTTGGAAAGGTTTTGGCAGTTTCTCAGATTTTTTTTTGAACCGCCAGTTTCTCAGATTGTGAAAAGGGAAGAAGAAGCCACTCACTTCACATTGGGAAAATTACCGGCAGGTTGTGTGGACTAGACTTAATCACCACTTCATGGTGTCAAGTCTCCAAATTACCAAGACATGGCACCTGCAAACAATATCACCAATACATGGTATGGGGTAATAAACATGATGAGCCTGGACAAATTTGCCCTTTGTTAAGCGACACCATTCAATCTGCCAATCCCTTTCCTTTTTCCTTCTCTCTTTTTCTTCTCATTCTCCACAGATGAACCACATCCTCCCCTCTCTAGGGTTTTACTCCTGCCGTTCTCTCCTCTGTGCTCCCCACACTCTGAAGACTGCTGCCTACTCCCTCCTTCGAGAGCCAACCTTATTCCCCAACTCCCTCCTTCGCATTTGTTTGAATCCTCTACCCCGGAGACGCTGCCTTCAATCGTCCACGCTTCCAACATTGCCATCCCCAGTTCATCAGGTTAGTTGAATCGATTCCCCTTCCTGGTATGCATAGCACTCTCTCTCTCTCTCTCTCTCTCTCTCTCTCTTTCTCTCTCTCTCTCTCTCGTATGGAACTGCAACGAAAAGGAATGAAAACCCTAGGTCCCGTACTCAACCAAGTACTGTATATCAGTACATGTATCGACAATTCAAGCACATTTTTGGCGTTTTTATTTTTATATGTAGTTATTGGAATTTACCTCTTTGTGTTGATGTTCTTGCCATGTGTAATTTAGTTGTTTAATCGACTGTCGGGGTTCGTTACTTGATGAATTTTGGGCGTTTTTCCATTGGTGCGATTGAATCACAAACACATACATAGGCTGATGAACGCACCTCAATCGTGTTGTTTGAAGTTATTCGGACAATTATCGCGTCCTCCATTAACCAGAAATCTTTCCATCTTTGAAAGGTAATTTATGTACCTGGTTTAGCTACCAATGACCATTTGACCATATTTGGCTACACCTCTGGTTTCCACCTCAAAAAATATGTTTCTCAGAATAATTCCTAGCAGTGACTTGTGAACTTCTCAGTGTGCATATGGTAGGTGAAGGGCAGTAGCTTAGTCTCATAGAGTCACCTTGTTCAAGAATAAAGGTAGGCATATCCTTGTTTTGTGCTCATCACTACCATCGTTATTGTTTAGATACAAGGTTTTGTTGTGCTAATAGGAACCAATGTGAAATAATCTAATGCGCTACAAAGTCGTAGAGGGGGGGTGAATAGGACGACTAATTTAAATTTAAAGCAACCAACAATTCAGGCTAGGGAAAATTACGGGCAGGAGGCGTGGACCAGCCTTAATCACCACTTCATGGTGTCCACTCTCCAAATCACCACTACATGGTATCTCCCTATTTTTATCACCAATACATGGTACCATGTCCAGAATGGACTATTCTGCCCTTACTACTAAAACAATATCTTTTAGGTTATATATACTCTTCAAAACCCTTTACTTCCTCCCTTCTTCTCTCCACTGGAACGTAAACTCCTTCGGTATTCCTCTCTCTAGAGTTTGCTCCCCTTCTTCTCCACTTGCTTCCCTCCTCGCAATAATTTGCCCCTGCCCGATGCCCGACTTGGTTCCCAACTTCCATTCTGTAAGCTGCCGGAGATGCTAACTCGAGTTCGTCAATCATCCACGCGTTATTATCCCGAATTCGTCGTCGTTGTTCCTGCAACACACAAGGTGTGTAAATGTATATCTCAATTGAATATAGTAGTATTCATTTGTATGTGTTTGCTTTTGTATCTTAAATATCATTGCTCTTGAAATGCCCTAGATTTGATGAATTTGTGCATGAGTCCAAGTCAAGGGTTAGTAAAAGTAAAATCCCAAGTTACTAATTGATAAAGCAAGCTAAAGCACCAGTACTTGGGGCTTTTGATGTGCGAGTTTTAGTTGAATTTGGATTTGGGGCTTGTCTGCGTGAGAATCCTTTTTTTTTTTTTTTAAAGAATATAAAGTACTTGAGAAAATTAACATAACTTAGGTGTGAAGAGTCCCAGTTTGATTTATACAATATAAATAGAAGTGAGAGAGGGCAGAAGTGCTTCATATATGGAGTGATTGAGTTGGGCTTCTAGTTTCTTCTCAAGCAATACATTTGAGTTTTGGGCATTCATCTTCGCCATTTTTATTTTTTTCAAGGAAGAATAGGGGCTGCGGATTTAAAGTGGAGAGGCTGGTAAGAACATAGGGAAAGAAGCTGGGAATACTTCTTGGGCAATGCATGTTATAGTTTTTGATCTAATGCACTGGACCATAATGATTTCTCGTTCACATCTATGCTAAAAGGATGCTCACGAGCCGACTAATGCAAAGTGTATGGTTGTTTCTTTTTTGTCTTGGACATAATGTACTTGTTGCTAAGAAACCGAAATTATTAAAATTGGGTTCTTGCCAAGAAACCAAAATTACTAAAATAAAAAGGGCCATACAATGTTTTTTTGCTCTGTACACATTTGCATCATAATCTTAAGAGGGCCATACAATTTATGCTTATATTATTTAGTACCGTTGTGACCTCTTCATTTACAATATTACAATACTAGGTGTAAGGCACCAATGGAAAGTACCAACACCAATTCCTATCTCTTGTTCTTGTACCTAATGAACTTGTTGCTAACAATCCAGAATTTAAAAAAAAAATCCTCATTTTCCTGTTGTATAAAGTGCATACATGTTTAGATATACCTGTCGTATACTTGCTCCAAGATTTGATTTTTGTAACTAATAGCAGTTAGGCACTTTTGTTTGCTTTTTGTAACTAAATTCAGTAGTTGTGGAGTTGTTTTGGTTATGGTTTTTGTAATTGAACCTGTTTTTTTCAGGTAACTGTACTCTTTCATTTAAACACCAAACAAGATATGTCAAGGTCCAATCAGGACTAAAAAACAAAGCTATCTTAGCCAAGTCGCTAAGACATAAGTCCTGGAGTCACCAAAGCAAAACAAATAAAACTATACAACCATGCACCTATCAGCCAACTCTCTAATTTGATACTAGATTTCTTAATAGACTTCCCCTTAGAATGCAGCAAGAACTATTTATTTTCATCCTCCCACGTGAGAGGGCCTATGTGAATATAGTTCCTTCGCAAAATCTCCTTCCAGACAGCTCTAGAATATGAGCAATCTAAAAATAAATGATTATGAGATTCAAGAGCCCCATTTCTGCACAAAACACAAGTGGCATTGTCCACCAGACTCCATCTCAGCAGTCGATCCTTCGAAGGAAGTTTACTTTGCACTAGGCACTACCATTTCAATGTTGTGCCATTGAATAATCTTTCCGCTGAAGGGACAAAATATTATGAAGCATGGTAACTTGGTAAGAATTCAGGAAGTGAGTGAGTGTATTGACATGAGAAGATGTGCTAACTTTTTATCTTCATATTAGAGTAATTCAAAGGTAAAAAACATGTCCAAAGAGATTGCAATGCTACCAGTGGTTGACATAGGGACATGGCATTATTGGCCAAGAGCAGCTTATTATTAATTTGCTCCCGGTGGTTTGGTTAGGTAAACCATGTAATGCTTGATTGTTGCTCTACATTTGCCATCGCTCTAAAGGTTGTTAAACATGCAGATTGCTAATTAGTGCCTTCTTGCAGGGTAAAGATTGCTATCCTTACTCAGTTGGATACAAAGTAGTCCGGACATGTAATGAAATGATTTGTAAAATGGAAATTCATGAAGGTCTCAAAGGCTCTTTATTTTCAGTTTGTTACTAGGGATCGATTACTATTCTCAACTATTTTTGTGTGCCTCTGGTCATTAGATTTGTCAAATCCTCAACCCCTCCCTCCTTTTGAAAAAATTAGGTACTGTATTGATGGAGGGGGTGATAAGCATCCAATATTGTAGTTATTTGGTGCGTCTAGTCCCGGGTTATGTTGCTTTATTTCGCGTTTTCTTTAGTTTTTATAGTGATTTTGCCTGTAAGGTGTTTTCTTAATTGTTTCAAGTTAACCGGAGGAATACGCCGCTTTTTTGTAACCAACATCGACCCATGAGTGTGCCCAAGCGCCGGAGGCCACACGAAACGCGGCCGGCAAGGCTTTTGAGGCATTCGGAGGACTGTCGAGTTGCCGGGGGATCGTTGGGTTCCGAGAAGAAGGCCAAAAGCTGTGATTTTGGAGGAATCAAGGTAGTATTGATAGAGCCGTTTCTGCCGTATCGATACCGGTGCAAGACAGAGGGATTGAAGAAAACGTCAAAAGATTGATGTATCGATACAATCATTTTGGTTTTATTATATGGTGACCTTTTTATGGAGATTTTTGTTGGGAAAATTACCCTCAGGCGGTCTTGACCAGGGATAATCACCGGTTTGATGGTGTGAAGTTTCAAAATTACCAAGACATGGCACCAGCAAACAATATTACCCATACATGGTAAGAGGTAAGAAGCATGATGACACTGGACAAAATTGCCCTTTCATAAAAACAACACCGTTTGTCCCCCTTCGTCCCAATCTTTCCCTTTTTCCTTTTATCTATTTTTTCTCTTTGCCATTATCCTGAGATACGACTCCCTCTGGGGTTTGGTCCGGAGTCTCACCAAATTTCTTCCCCAAATCTCAAATTAACCAAGGGATCTTGGAGCATTCTTCTCCTAGAGTCGAGTTCTAGCCTTTGATCGCGTTGAAAAGCTCAGAGGAGGTGTTTTCGAGAGAGGTTTTGCCTGGAGATTCTTGGGGTTTTAATTTCAACCTTCGAGGTAGGGATCTCCTGACTTCTTTAGATGTTTAAGTGTTAGTTTGATGTACAAGAATCAAGTTTGATCATTTATTTTGAGTCTTGAATGAATCTGGTATATGCTGAAAATTTCGTGGGTTCTGGAAATCTGTCTTTTGGGAGCCCTTCTGCCAGGAATCAATTTTTGGTGTCTTCATAACAGTTAAAGTACGTTTCAATACGAATATTTTGGTACCAAGATCATGAAAAACCGATAATCACACAATTAGTTATGAATTTTTGAATACCGGCTGTTTCCTGGATGCACGAATCTGTGTGTGGCTGTCTTCTTTTAATTTTCTGGGCATGATGAACATTTTGGGTGGCTTTGGGTCTTTTACAGGAGCTGCACATTTAAGTTAAGAAGGGATTGGCGTTGGAATCAAGTGATTTGGTTAAGTATACAATTTTTGGTGAATTTCTAAAGCAGGGTTGGTCGACTAAGGCGAAAATGGTTGCGAATCTGTTTTTCCTTTGATTGTTGGGTTAATCTCCTCTCGTTTCTGAACCTGGAATTTTTACTGAGCGTAGGACTTGTAGTCGTACAACTTTTGGTGTTGGTTCCAATATTTTTGGGTTTAAGATGAAAGAGTTATGATTTTTCAATCAAATTTACTCGTTCCCGTTCTTAAATTCACGTTGTTCAATTGGATATAGTCTAATGTGGATGATTAACTTTGCCAATTTGACATGTAGGGATTTCTCTCCTCCTTTATATGTTTATGAGTTCGTTTGATGTGTTTAAGAATGTTTAAACGTTCGTATTTGTTGTTGGGAGAAATCTGTCGAAACAAGAAATCGTACGCTGAAACACAAGTCCTACCGGTAGGAGTTTTGGCCCTACCGGTAGAAATGCTGTCCAGTAGTGTCTATTTTTGTGAAATTCTGGTCTTCTACCGGTAGGACGTTGTGTCCTACCGGTAGGGAATGAATAATCTACTTTATTTTAAAACTTCGGACGATCATAACTTTATCATCCGGAATCCGTTTAGTGCATATTATATATTGAAGTTGATGTATGGAAAATCTACTTTATTTTATTTCTGAAATAAATTCATCTAATTGTCTTTTTAAGGTCATTTGCTTCTGATTTCAGGTATGTTGCAACTTCAATTACTTCGGTTCACGAGATGGAAAATGGTTTCAACATCTGGTCTTTTAATGGCAAGCTTCTATATCGCATACTAAAGGATCACTTCTTTCAAGTAAGATTCGATGCTTTTGGGGGGAAAAAAAGTTATCTTATTGTGCAACGTTTATCCTTTGGGGTTGTAGATAGAATAATTAGTAATACATGACTCCCTTGGATTTTTTTTAGAATATTGCTTTACCATATTTACTGATATGGCTTTGCAAGCTGATTTGATAGGTTTAATCATGCAACGAACCCCAATGTTTGTGTTGGCTTAGGTTGAATTACTTTGTTCTCACATTGATCAATAGCGAAAGAAACATTCTATCGTGTCATGGTTTCATTTAACTGCTGCATGTGCTGCTCAACTGTGAAAATCAATTGGTCTTGGATGTCTTCATGATCCTATAGATTTACCTTAGGTAAATATGGATCTCATTATATAATGGACGAGTAACATAAGTAAATCGAATTGTCAATAGTACACTATATAGAGATTCTATGGGTGGAGATATCAGATATCTACAGTTGTAAGGTCCTACTCTTGTGTAAAATGCTATGATCTAACACCTTTCATAGTAACTTTGTCAAATTTGTACGACGCTAGAAGGAATTGTAATAATGTTTTTAAAACGAAAACAAAACAATCACTGGCGTGGTTACATCATCAGTTTGCTATTTTCGAAAATTTGGGAACTTGGATTTTGGCCGGAGGTCATGGGGGAGACAGGGGACAGAAAAAGAAGGGAAAACTATTACCTGCTGTTGAGGGAAATGAAAGAGTTGTCGTGGGGAATCCCTCACTTAAAAAAAAAGAGGATTGGAAAGCCAGCGGACCAGTCCAGACCAGTCCTCACAAACATGCTTTTGTTTCCAGTTAGCAGATTTTCTTAAAACAATGACTACATAACGGAAGATGTTACCAAGCACCTAAAATGTTGATCTTGTATTTGTAAAAGTTCTGAACATCTTGCTGGGCTAAGTAATTAGGATCTCTTCTGCATCATGTAGTCAAGAAGGATTAAAATTTCATTTTGCTGTGTTATTTTGGCAAGCAAAGAGACAATCATTTCAGAACATGTTTCGCCAGTCTGCTGTCTTTTATTACAAACAGTGAAAGTACTTAATTTCACTACTGTTCCACTTCACTCTCTTGGGAACAAAAACGAAAATTTAGTTTCTAGGTAGTCAAATAGGACATGGCTTGACTATGGTATGGATTTTGTGTTGATCATTGCAGTTCCTGTGGCGTCCAAGGCCACCATCCTTCTTGAGCCCAGAGAAGGAGGAGGAGATTGCCAAGAACTTGAAGAAGTACGGCAAGAAGTACGAAGCAGAGTACCAAGACGTGTCGCTGCTGTTGAGCGAGCAGGACCGTGAGAAGCGGAAAATGTTGAAGGAAGAATGGGAGAGATGGGTTTTAACATCCTTTTTAATTGAGGTGCTTAAATGTTATATTTAATAACTTAAGGGGTAAAGTGCAATTTTTTTTTTTTAGAATTGTGCATGTGTGCCATGTGTGTGCTGAGGTGTTGTGTGTGTGTGTTTCTTTTAAAACAAAAGGAAAAAAAAGAGAGGAAACCATCAGGAGAGGGTTCTTCTACGTTAGAGAGAGAGAGAGAGAGAGAGAGAGAGAGAGAGAGAGAGACGGTGGAAAGAAGAGGAAGAAGAGTGATTGAACCTTAATTCAGTAGGTAACTTTCAGTCCCTTTTGCTTAATTTCGTGTATGCTCAGCAGATTTTGAGTCAGGTTATTAGGGTTCTGTTCTGGGTTGATAATCTGTCCTGTTTTGACGAATTTATTCAAGGTACCTAGAAATCTTCTAAATTCTTGAAAAAAATCCTGAAGGTTCACTATGAGTCTATTGCATCGTGTTAAATTTTCAGAAAATAACTTGAAGTCTTTTGGCCTACAAAATTCGTGGACTGAACTGGTGTCTGATTCGCGCCTGCGCAGACAGCACAGACACATGTTGGAAAAACGGGCATAACTTCTTGCTCGGGTGTCAGTTTTATGCACCGTTTCTTGATTCTGAAACTAGACTCGCATATCTTTTTGAATATGTATGGGTTGTGTCGTGGTTCTTTCTATTATAGCAGTTTCTGAATTAAACTTCAGATTTTGGGGAGTTCTGGATTCTGGACAGCTTTTGGCCTGTGTTCTTCATGAAATTTCTCAAGTTTAAGCATGCTGGGTGGACATGGGTTCTCATGAGTCTTAAACAGTGATCAGTTGGTGATATTTTGATGTTGGAATCATTGGAAAAGATTGAGTGTGTGATTTTTAATGAGCATTCGATCGCAGACTGTTCTGCTGGAACTGTGATTGCTGTTTTAGATGTGTAACTTCAACTGAGCATATCTTAGTCATTCGGAGTCCAATTTGGGCAAATTTTATATCTAGATTGATGTACTAGAAGTCTTCTTGCTAGTGGTGGTGGTCTTGTAGTATTCTTTTGAACCTATAGAATACTATAGTCGGAACTCGATCAGTGGTTCTGTTAGATAAGGTGTGTATTTGTGGAATTCTTGGTTTTGGGTATGAATTGGGGAATTTGCTCTTGTTCGGCATTTGTTATGTAGTTGAGTTGGTGCAAAATATTGTTAATGTATTTGTCAAGCCTTTCAAGTATTTGTATACTAAAATGTTTGGCTTGTGGATAGGTGACGAGTCGGTGAATCAAGGAGCACCGAAACCATAGTTGTACTTTCTTTTGGAGTACGAGGTGAGTGTTTGATTCATAGATGTTATTCTATATTGAATTAAACTTGAATGTTGGCTTAGTGCCCGGTGATTGGCTTAATGGCAAAAGGCTTTTATGTCTTAAGTTATTGGCTTTGTGCCCGGTGATTGGCTTTATGCCAAAAGGCTTATGCCTTCAATTATTGGCTGTGAGCCTGGTGTTGCTTTTAATTGCTTGGTTTATTGTTTGACAAGTTGAGATTATCTTTTAGCTGTATCTTTAATATGGAATTGTATCCATGTCTCATAACACTCCCGGATTCCATTTTGGAATCTAGTTTTGCAGGCGTTGTAGATATCCACTGTTGATCATCGTGTGGTTGTTCCCTCGCTTAGGGTAGCATGTCAGGAAGGCTGGACTAGTTTTGGCGAAATATTGTAGATAGGGATGTAGTTGCAGCCTATGTTTATATTTGGTTCATTGTATAGTTAAACGTTTTCTTGAGACTTCCGCTGTGTTTGTAAGAACGATAAATTTTGTGTTATCAATAAAATGGCTGTTGGTTAACTTAATTGCTAGAACTTGAGTTGTAGGATTGGATTGGTGGTTGATGTTGCACCCTCACGTCGGTTTGGACTCATTTGAGTGCTGGCCTGGGGTGGGGTGTGATATGTTTTGGAGTGGAAGCGATTACACGGAGAAAAGAAATCAGACAGGAAGTGGCTTAGCATGAATCTCTTGCCTTTGTTAAAAGCACGTTGTATTATGGCTGTAGCATGAATGGGGTTTTGTTGTTGCATTGTTGGTCAACCTGTTTTCTTTCAGATATTAACGGATGAACAAGAATAAGGGATATCTTCTCCAATCAAGAGTTGAGGAGCCCATGTTTTATTTTTTTCACTTTCAGAAAATATCCACATTTTTTTTTTATTACTTTTCCACCTACTATAGTGTGACCATACACTGTCAGTCTGAACAATACTTGGACATAGAGAGAGATGGTCTAATTACCATACAAAAACTGACTTTGCACAAGAATAAGTAAGACACAATCTTCATGCATTTTTTTAGATCTATGAGTCTAGTTTCAAAACCTTTCAATGCACTTCAAACTCACACCAAAACTTTACTAATCATGCTCAAAGTTAGATATATTAAAGAGCTATTTTAAGAACATCGAATCCATGCATCAAAACAGGTTTTAAACACTCAATCCAAGGGATCTCAAGTTAGGTTCTTGAGTTCCTTCAGAATTCAACCCTAAAACTCAAATTCATACAGATATAGAGTGTAGTCTTTTTGCAATATGGACTTGGTCTTGGTTTTGAAAGAACCACCACCTAACTTTTACTTATCACTTGCCAAAAAATATGATTTGCTCTTTATACAATAAACATGTGGTCCACGGAGAAATAGAATGTAGTCTTTGGGTAATATGGACTTGCTCTTGGTCTTAAAAGAACCACCACCTAACTTTTCACTTATCGCTTGCTAAAAAATATGAATTGCTCTTTATATAATAAACATGTGGTCCACGCAGACATAAAGTGTAGTCTTTGGGCAATATAGACTTGGTCTTAGTTTTGAAAGAATCACCACCTAACTTTTTACTTATCACTTGCCAAAAAATATGATTTGCTCTTTATACGATAAACATGTGGTGCACACAGACATAGAATGTAGTCTTTGGACAATATGGATTTGGTCTTGGTCTTGAAAGAATCACCACCTAACTTTTTACTTATCACTTGCCAAAAAATATGATTTGCTCTTTATACAATAAATATGTGGTCCACGCAGACATAAAGTGTAGTCTTTGAGCAATATGGACTTGGTCTTAGTATTGAAAGAACCACCACCTAACTTTACTTATCACTTGCCAAAAAATATGACTTGCTCTTTATTCAATAAATATGTGGTCCACACAGACATAAAGTGTAGTCTTTGGGCAATATAGACTTGGTCTTGATCTTGAAAGAACCATCACCTAACTTTTTATACTTATCACTTGCCAAAAAATATGACTTGCTGTTTATACAATAAACATGTGGTCCACACAGACATAAAGTGTAGTCTTTGGGCAATATGGACTTTGTCTCGAAAGAACCACCACCTAACTTTTGACTTATCACTTGCCAAAAAATATGACTTGCTCTTTATTCAATAAATATGTGGTCAACACAGACATAAAGTGTAGTCTTTGGGGAATATAGACTTGGTCTTGATCTTGAAAGAACTACCACCTACCTTTTCACTTATCACTTGCAAAAAAACTTGACTTACTCTTTATACAATAAATATGTGGTCCACACAGATATAGAGTTTAGCCTTTTGGCAATATGGACTTGGTCTCGAGTAAGTTAAAAATTTGGTCGTTAAAGATAAAACATGTAGTTTTTAGGAACCATAGACTGTCTTTCATGATGGTGTAATAGAAAGTATTTTCTATCTTCTTAATTGCCCTTTTTGGCCCAAGTAAACTTGGTTGAGGTTAAATGAAGGATAGGTCTCATTGGAGAGACATAAAAGGCCGGCAAGGCTTTTGAGGCATTCGGAGGACCGTCGGGTTGCCAGGGTATCGTCGGGTGGCAAGAAGAAGGCCAAAAGCTGGGATTTTGGAGGAATCAAGGTGGAATCGATACAGGCATTTCTGCTGTCTCAATACCGGTGCAAGATAGAGGGATTGAAGAAAACATCAAAAGATTGATGTATCGATACAATCATTTTGGTTTTATTACACAGTGACCTTTTTATGGAGATTTTTGTTGCCTTTTGGATTTTCCACTTATGGAATACTTTCTACTTTTAATATGTTTTTAGATATTTGTGGAGAGAGAAGTGGACATATATAAGTACCCTTCTCTCCATTTTATCTCATTACCTAGACCTTTATGCTTTAAGTCTTTCTTCCTCTCTAAATTTTCTTTCATAGCTTTCAAGCTTTTTCAAGTGTAATCTCCTAAAAACACCTTAAAGTAATTGTTGTTCGTTAATTTCTCGTTTATTAAAGTTACTTGTACGGACTATATCCTTAGTAATATTAAGTTTATTTTCGTTTTCTACAGTTAAATAACATGTCTCATTATTATGCTTTGTTTTGTTCTTTAGCTATGTGTGAGTAGTTTCTTGGCTAAGTGTTCGATTAATCTTTCCAAAAGACTTGGGTTGTTGCTTGGTTCTCGAACCCTCGGGCTTAAAAGCATGGTTTTCGAAATAAGAGCTAATCTTGCATTTTTTTGTCTTAACTAGGGGTGTTTACTCCTTGGCATGCCGTTTAGTTTAGTCAAACGGTCTTCGCACGCAGTATGCCTAGAGCTCGTGGCCTCCTGTGTGTTCGATTAATGAGTTAAACAAGTTAGTTCACCTTCGATAAATCATGAACCTCGAATCGGGCTGGGGAGGTCGGAGGCAGGGATGGATCAGAAGTAATTGTCATTCCTACATAGCAACAAGAAAGTTATGCAAGCACTAGAACTCTAAGTTTATGCAACACTCATGACAGTTATGCGATCACTAGAACTCTATGTTTATAAATGCAGGTTAAATAGGAAATGGTTCACCTAATTTTTCACACTTACCACTTGTCAAAAAATATGACGTGGTCTTTTTACAATAAAGATATGGTCCACAAAGACATACAGTGTAGTCTTTTAGCGATATGGACTTGATCTTGAAATAACCTCCACCTAACTTTGAACGCAACACTTGTTAAAAAATATGACTTGCTCTTTATACAATAAACATGTGGTCCACAAAGACATATAATGTGGTCTTTTTGCAATATGGACTTGGTCTTGATTTTCAAAGAACCACCACCTATCTTTTCACCCCTTCAATCTTTATCACTTGCCAAAAAAATATGACGTGCTTTTTATACAATAAACATGTGGTTCATACAAAAATAGGGTGTAGTCTTTTACCAATATGTACTTGGTCTTGAAACAACCTCCACCTAACTTTGAACGCTTACCACTTTCCAAAAAATATAACGTGCTCTTTATACCATCAACATGTGGTCCATATAGACATAGGATGTAGTCTTTTAGCAGTATAGACTTGGTCTTGGTTTTGAAAGAACTACCAACTTTTCACGCTTACCACTTACCCAAAATTATGACGTACTCTTTTTACATTAAACGTGTGGTCCATAGAGACATAAGGTGTAGTCTTTTACCAAAATGAACTTGGTCTTGGAACAACATCCACCTAACTTTGAACGCTTACCACTTGCCAAAAAATATGACGTGCTCTTTATACAATAAACATATGGTCTATAAAACAAATCCAACAAAAGATCCTATGCGATCCTAATTGAAAGCAATAGAATGTGACATATCAATTGTGAAGTTATTTTTTTGTTTTGCCTTATGAGAATGTTGATTTCACCCTAATGATTTCACCCTAAATGTGTCTAGGTGCATGCATTCCTCTCGTCTTTCTGTCTAACAACAGAAATTGCCTTCCATTTTGCAACTGGTACATCTGCTTCTGCATTTTCAGAACTTTTGCGAGGTCATTATGATCAAAGAAAGGGGTGTGTGTATGTGGTGCTGTGTGTGTGCGTGCCCTGTGTGAAGGTGAGAGGTGATGTTGGTATTTTTAATGTGGTGTTGATCAAGTAATGGAGTTTTGATTGGTAAAGGTCCTGGTTAGTTAGTCTAGTTTTAGGTTTAGGAATTCAATTACTAGTAGTATATATATTCGTTAAGCATTGATTAGTTACAGGATAAGGGATCATTCAAGAACTTATCATTCTACGTGTTTCTTTTATTTGCAATACAGACTAGTGGATTGTTATCAACTTCGCATTTGGTTGCATCCTTTCGGACTTAAGGTGAGTGGTTAAGCATGTGATCCCTTTTTTGGAATCCTCTTGAGCCAATCTATTCTTGACAATTTGTTATTTGTTGTGATTCAATGATAATTAATCTTATTCATTGTTCTCATAATTATTGACCATTGACGTACCCTTTGGCATACAAGGTTAATTGAGAATATTTGTGATTGATCAATTGCCCTTACTTTTATTGTTGTTGATTGGTTGACTCCATAATATTATTTTGACTTTGCAACGGTACGGGGAATAATTCTGGTGCAGGTGCCTCCGACTCGCCATTGTTCTATTTGTGTTTAGAACCATGGACTATGTTTATATTTATTAAAGTCCAAGGAAAAGACCCGTGAAATATCGTGGTGACTTTGGTTGCTAGGGAAAAGAATTGTGAAATACCCTGTGACTCTAGTGTTTAACGGATAGGGAAAAGAATTGTGAAATACCTTGTGAATTGTGAAATACCCTGTGACTCTAGTGCTTAACGGATAGGGAAAAGACTTGTGAAATACCCTGTGACCCTACTCCGGATCGGCTTAGGGAAAAGGTCTTAGGCGCCATCCTATGGTGACTCTAAGTATGGAGTTAGATCCAATGGGCGAAGCCCTAAGAAAATATTTGGCATTTGGTACTTGGTAATTGGAAGATATGGTTCCCACTTTGATTTGGACTACCTCATTGTTGCTGTTCCTTGTTCCGATATTGTTGAGCAGGCTATTGGTATAAAATGGTTGTTATCATTGTTCAATTGTTGTGATAATTCGTGATTTAGTCATCCATCTTTCGATACTATTTACTGAGCCACTGATTTCGGTAGTTTGTTGGTATTATTCGTTGAACCTTCGACCTTCCTTAATTTAACACCATTTCTTTGGAGCCCTTGTTATCGTTGATTTATACGTATGCTACTTTGTATTATTATCCTTAGCATGCTTAACTACTCACTGAGCTCGTCAGCTGACGGATTTATTCCGCCTTTTTTTCAAGTTAGTGCATGGAGCATTGTAATGGACTCTGCAGCATTGTCGGGACCTTGTGTTTGGACCTCTTGGGCTTTTGCATTTTTATTTCTTTTATCGTGTCAAACTGCTTCCGCACTATTAGCTTCCACACTTTTATTAATTAGCAGTTCATTACGTCATTTGCTTAAGAAAAATATTGGTTTGGAATCGCGCATTTTATTGTAATAAAATATTCAGTTTTTCTTTATTTGTTTCAAGTTGCTAAAAATATTTTTACTTAGGCTTCGTGTCCCATGATTGCTTCATGGTACGCGGCCGGTCATGCTCCCGAATTTAGGGCGTGACAGTAACAAACTTCAAGTAGTCTCTAAACAGTAAATTCCAAGAATTACAATAATAAATTTTAGCATAAGAAATTGCATCATAACCAAAGCTCCAAATAGGATTATTTAGCAGCCGAAATTGAGGCAGCAACAGTAGCAAACAACAAGCACAAGTGTTGTGCAGTAATTTAGCAGCAAGCACAAAGAATTGCCAGAAGCCCTAGAACGCATGCAGAACAAGGATAGAACAAAGAACACCCAAAAGGAAAAAGAAAGAAGATTATGCCATTCCTATCTTTAAAGTTGCAACAGATCAACTAATGATACTCTACAATTCTAAAAAATTTCACTCCGTTTGACATTATACAGAATTTCAGAAACAAAAAACTACTACTACATGACTAGGAGATCTAGTATCTGAATATAGAATACATTGGCATGCTCTGGAGGATCATAACTACGGTCACTATCCTGGAAACTCTTCAAGGACTTGCAATCATAACACAGACAAAATCACCCCTGATATCTGAAAATCGTTATACTGTTGTCATAGGCCTAAAGAGAAAGTGTCCTAAAAGCAACTCTATAGTCTTCTGAGATGAACCATCCTAAAAAATGATATTGCTCAACAGCCCACGATCAAGGGATTTTTATCCTTGTACACGTGATACCTTTTTGCATAGTTTCTCTGATGTGCCAACAGAATGCTGCATATTGTTAAGTTATGAGTCCATGAACATGCTCTGCAAAGAAGCTGCAAATGAGGAAAAAAGATGACAAATCCAAATATCGTATACCCAAAATTTCAGCGGGAGCTAAAAACCATATCACATAAAGTGCAAGAACTAGCATATCTTATACCCAAATTTTCAGTTGGAGCCAAAAAATTACCAAAATGAAACATATTTCAACTGGACTATCTGAGGTTCCACCACGATTATCACTACCGTATTTACCTCACATTACAGTAATTGCAACTGCTCTCACGTTATCAATACGTAAAAATGACCCATAGTCTATAATTTTAAATCGCAAGTCTCCAAAAAACAAGAAAGAAAAAACCCCCACAGGTTTGTTCATACAATTGCCAATTCTTTTCAACACCAAAAATCAATAGCAAATATGGAAGCCTAATCGAAGAACTAGAAACAAGGTAGTGTTCATACACTGGCCAATTATACCTTCAAATTGCGCCTAGGGTTTCATAATAACCCTTACCCCTTGAAACTCCAATTTTACACTCAATCGTAACGGATTTTTCCGATTTCCATGGTGACTTCATTGCTCCGATCTGGTCAAAACAACCAAAATCCCATCTCAAATGGCCGAACATTAGGGGGAGAGAGAGAGAGAGAGAGAGAGAGAGAGAGAGAGAGAGAGAGTAGAGAACGCCTAAGAGAGATGAGAGAGAGGTTTGGAGAGAGAAGGAAAACGTTGAAATGGAGAGGTTTAGGGCTTCAATGTTACATATTTATGTAGGGGTGGAATTGTAAACTAACATAGCCTTACCATGTCTTGGTGAATAATTTTGCTTGTGTCATGAGAGTGATAATTTCAAGAGTGGAGACCATCTATTGGTGATTAATCTCGGTCCACACCTAGTCTCCTGCCGATAATTTTCCCTTTTTTCTACGTCGGGACTCCCCATTCTAATGCTCAATGCTCAAACGCACCGAGAAAGCTGCCTAAGGTATTTTCAAGCTGATGGTCAAGCTGAAAGGAAGCAAAAAACACGAGATTAGCCACTTTGCACCACCATAGTCCAAGAAAAGAAGACCAACTGCCAAGCATATAAGTTTGCGACTAATTACTACTAATGACGTCGTACAATTTTGTCCTGAATGAATAGAATTGAAGGATTGCTATAATATACTATTCCGTTTGACCAAAAACAGAAAGAAGAATAGCTAGAATATGGGGAATAGGAATGAAAACACGAAGCAAGGAGCAACACATTGTACAATTTGAATGGTTGCCAGACAAAGTAGCAAAGAAGCACGAACCCAAGCTATCAACTAAATTTATCAAGTTCAAATTTTCTTACTGATATAGAGCAAAACTACGAGACATCCATACATAGTGCTTCGAATTAACTCAAAACACGTGTTCAGGTTCACTACCAAACAATCTTCGAGTCCATCTCGTCACTCACCTGTACAAAAGCACAACAAAAAAAATACAATTATTTAACATGATTTCAAGCACACAACTCTAAACTAGAAATATATGTTCTTTAAATCAAGAGATAACCTATGAAAGGCTAGAAATATTATTGATACTTAACACTACTTTAACTTCGTATTCCAAGTTCAATAAGCTATTCTGGTCGCATTTTCCACACCAGTTAAGACAAAAGAAAATCTATATGATGATAATTCATTAATCAACTCCCAAACAAAGGCTAAAACAGTTCCTAATGTCCAGTTACTACATGATCTTTAGATCACAATACACTGTAAAATTTCAACCATCACTTGATCTCAAATGATCAGCAATTTCTTGTAGGATATTTACACCAGAGTAGTACAAAAGAACTGCATGGCATAAATTGAAATAAAAAGATGCTCTGCGCCTAGAGCACTATGTCTGTTGTACCCAAATGAAAAGGAAAAAGGGAAACTGTGAGAGAATGACTTAGGTACCTCAACCAGTTGTATCACGTTTAAGTTTTCAGCTTCCAATATTAACCCTAATTCTCTAGTATTTACACTATACTGCAGCTTGAAGCAAAGACTGACTGGTGGTGGTACTACACAATTTACCAACCTCAAATCTCAGGTGAGGGAGGGCAGATGTGCAGGGGAGAATCTGCAACTAGGTCCATCTCCCTTCTTTCCATGTGAATGAGTAAGAATCATGAGATTTTGCACGCCAAGTCACAGTACTAAGTTATAGTTAAAGCAGAGGTGCAAATATTATTTACGCTTGAGAACACATTAAACTTGTGCAGAGAAATTGATTAGTTGGAGAAACATAGCAAAATGCTCCCAATCTTATCTTTCAAGATTCAAAAGAAATTTTGAGTTTCATGTCACTGTTGGCTACAGCTCAGCAACAAGTGGGGGTTATTTTGCCACTAAAAAGTATAACCATTGATGTTTTTTTGTTGTTGTGTTCTCTGGAAGACAAGTCAACACAATACAAACACAAAGACTACCAAAATATCTATAATCAGCACAACTCCGTCTGAATTTCAGGATACACGCAGTGAGACGAAGATATGAAATCCCCCCTATCAACAGTACACAACTTACGAAGAGTAAATGAGCGATCAAGAATCACAAAACCAATGCTTGCAAGTCACCCTAAGCAATACAAGCTAGAATTTGTACAGTCAAGATTCATTCTTTTCTTTTCATACAAAACGACCATTAGATTGGCTGTGTTTGCCATTAGCAATGGAAAATTCCAAAATTTATATTCTCTAGCATAGAACCCACCATAACTATACCAGTTTTCTTATGCTTAAAGCCATAGAAAAAACCCACGGTTCTTTCTCATAAACCCCGTGGTTCTTTCTCCTCAATGCCAGGAATTGCACTTGCTTGATCAGATAAAAAACCATCCATTCCATCTGAACCAGGTGTTTCTTCATGCTCCACATTTATAAGTCCCAAACCAAACCATAGAAACCTAAAGCTAAATAATAAACAGAAGTGAACTTTAAAACATAGGAAAAAATGGAATTGTAATTACGATGAATGTTTCATTAAAAGAAGCAAAGATGTGGGCAACACCGAAAACATTCTCCCCATCTCGTACACCAAGACCAAGAGTAATATTCTCCTCCCACATAGTATCGAACAACCAAAAGTTTCATACCCGATCAATAAAACGGAAGCAAAGGAACATGATTCATTAATTGTAGAAGACAATTCAAAGCACTACTTAAGACTTTGGAAGAGGAAAAAAAAAAGAAGACAACATTCATAACTATGTCTGTCATGAAAGCTTTTTGTGATTGTGTATCTATGATACTCGTAAGAAAAAAAAAAAACCTTAGGCTTGTTCTGTCACGAGACATTTCGGATGCAAGATATTTTTTCAGGTCAAAGATTTCAACCCCAAAAATGTATTTGTTTCTTCTTTTTTTTGGTAATGCTAGGTTGTCTTGGGCCATCTTACGCACACCTCAGACTGATCCCTACAGTTCCTCCCACAGCCTTTTCACACACCTCAAGAATTGTTGGCAAGGAGAATCAGGCTAAAAAAATGTTGATATAACATCCAAAATAGATCCACAAGGCAAAGCTTAAGGGCTTTATATGCTCAACAAATGAACTCACAGCCCATGGATTTCACCTCCAAAGTTAAAAAAACTCACCCAAAATTACCATTTTGGTTAGTTCGACTCATTACAGAGAAGACACAAATCGTCTCCATCCTCTTTCTTCTCCGACAAAATTACAGAGACAAATCTCTAGCTTTGGAGCTTTGCAAACCCTAGTAATTACCGTTTGGGAAGGGTGTGGATGTAAAGAGAGAAGAATAAAGAATCCATGGCACTGATTACATAAAAGACACAAATCGTCTCCATTCTCTTTCTTCTCTGAGAAATCGTCTCCATCCTCTTTCTTCTGTGAGAAATCTCTCTATTTTGCTTCGTACCAAAACCCTAGAATTTCAAAGGAAAGTTAGACCATTTGAGAAAAGGGAAAGCTGGACTGGAGGAGGACTGGGGCGAAGTTGCAGAGAGAGATTCTAGGGTTCGTGAGAAACGATGGAGAACATGAAAGAAGAGAGAGAAACTTCTGTGGGATATTAAATCACTTAAAGCAAAACGACGTTGTTTCAATTGAAGGGTAAAAGGGTCCGGGCATTTCATGGTACCATGTTTTCGTGATTTTACATGCAGCTACCATGTATTGGTGATTTGGAAACTGGAGGCCATTGAAGTGGTAATAAAGCCTTGCCTCCTCCACCTGCCGGTAATTCTCCCGTACTACATTGCATACGTGCCATTGAAAAAGAGCCTCATTGCGAGCACACCAAATAACCCATAACATAAAAATGGAATCCCAAATCAAAGATTTACTCGGCGCCTCCGAAATCCATCTTCCAAACTATTCCTCAAAAGACATTGGTATTCCCACATCAAAATTAAACCCCAAATGTGAAGCTCTCCACAACTGTTTCGCACATGTCGGTTACGGACACACAACACTCTATGAACATGTGTCTGTGTCCTAATTATACCATATTTGTGTCCATGCTTCTTATGTAGTCACCATATCAGTAACAACAAAACAGAAACAACATCATCTTTTGGAAATGGTATTCTAGGAACCCCGAGCTTGGTAATTACTCATACTTAGCACTTCAACATTAAAACCACTTAAAAAAAGATAGGGCAGGTTTAAACGTATATATGGCTCGAATAGCAACTCCATTTGCAAACTTTCTCAAGGGAGTTAGAACACCAAACAAAGAAGGAACACACTGGTCGTTTCTTTGCAAACTAGCGGCAATGAAAATGCAAAGTCATTGACTAGAAACTTTAGACTAGACTATCCTACACGAACTTTTAAAAACTACCACCACTTGGATACTTCTTTGATATAAATAGCAAAGGAGAGTGAAAAGAAATTGAAGCTATACCTTGGGTGCAAGCATATAGAAGACACTGTTATCAACACCTCTAAATGACATGGCAGTGTGATTGAAAACACATCCATGATCACCTGTTAAATAAATATTAGAAAGAAAATGGACCAAGGACTTGTGGTGTCTGAACCATAATCGCATAACGCATGTGCGGGAGCGGGAGGCCATTATGAAAACGTCTTTAGAAAACATCTAAAATTACTTAAATTTGTTAGAGCCAAGATTGCGAGCGGGAGAGTAGAGCGAGGATCGAGAATAGGAGGAGAGGTGTATCCCTCCATAAGGGCAGGAGCATCTTTATAAAATCTCTAAAACTACTAAACTTAGGTCTTATCACAACCCTGTAACAAATAAGCAAACCAAGTAGAACATGTGTTCTGGTGCTTAGAACAACCTTGGGTATAGTTTTGTGGCATTGTGCATAATATACTGTAACCCAACAGCTCCTCACCAAAAGGGCTCTGATCCCACCTATCAAAAACCAATCTATTTCTTCAAAATCCATTCCCACTTATTAGCATTACAGGTACCTTTTCTTGACTAGGTAACAACCTAGCTACAAGCATTATTAACTTAAGCATATCTACTTTTCAACTTGTTCAAGCCATTTCTATTTTGGAACGAGTTACATCAAAAAAGGAAAACAGCAATCTGGCACAAACTTATAGGAAACAAGTTAGTGTTCATATGCTGGCCAATTTTACTTTCAAACTGCGCCTAGGGTTTCATAGTAACCCTTACCCCCTGCAACTCCAATTTTACAAGCATTGTAATGGATTTTGCTGATTTTCATCGCAACTCTGTTGCTCCGATCTGGTTTTTCAACCAAAAAATCGTCTCGAATGGTAGAACAATAAAGAGAAAGAGAGAACAATAAAGAGAGCAGAGAACCCCAGAGAGAGAGGATAAGCAAAGAACGACGAAGAGAAGAGAGGAAGGAGAGAGAGAACGAGATAGAGAGGAACATACCAGTTGTACAGAGAGAGAGGAGAGTCCATCGTCGATGAGAGCAGTAGACAATGAGGAGGGATTGAGAATTAGGGCTTTTTTACTGGTATAAAAGGGAGGGTATAATTGTCAATTCAACATGACACACCATGTCTGGGTAAATATTTTTCCTTGTGTCATTAGAGTGGTGATTTGGAGAGTGGAGACCATCAGATGGTAAATAAGCCTGGTCCACGCCTCTGCCCGGTAATTTTCCCCTTCACATTGAATGGAGAAAAAAAGTCAAAAGAGAGAGAGAAAGACGGAGACAGAGAGAGGTCATTTTAACTTATTAAACCAAAACAATTCCTCTTGTAAAATCACAATTTCCAACTTTGCTTTCGGCAGTTTCTTTGATTGTGAAAGAGGAAGAAGCCACTCACTTCACATTGGATGGAGGAGCTTGCTCACTTATCCTCTTTTATTAAAATCACAGTTTCCAATTCCCCATGCTCAAAAGACCTCTCTCTCTCTCTCTCTCTCTCTCTCTCTCTATCTCTCAAAGGACGACGGAAGAAGAACTAATAAAGGAAAAAAGCCCGCAGGGTTACGGCAGCATTCAGTGGTGATAGCAGAATTCTCATCGGCAGAGTATCCTTGTCTGATTGTTGGTATGTGGTCACTCAACGCAATTATAAAGCTTTCTTTCAATGTGACTAACTTCTACTGACACAGCCTGCTATGGAAACACCATTTGGTGTGTTCAATTTTTTAAATGCTTTTTTTATGCATTTTTGTAAAAAAACAATTTAGTTGGATATCGATAAGAGCTATCAATTTTTTCCTTAGCTTTCTATCAGCAAATTGGGCATAGAACCAATAAAGCCTTCACCAATATTTGACTGCTCTGATTTTGTACAATGATCCTTAAAATCAATTTTTTGTTCAATTTTCTAATAGCAAATTGAGCAGAGAATCGATGAACCCTTTACTGATATCCTACTGAGCCGATTTTTAACAAAGATCTTTCAAAATATTTTAAACAAATAAAGCGGTTTTGATCATTTGTGTGGGTCCCGAAGTATTCTGTTTGATTTTTGTAGTCATCAAATCATTGGCTCGAAGTCGGTTTAGTGTGCCGGATATCGAGTTATATATATATAAAAAAAAAAACATGTATTTCTAGGGCCCAATTCAGTTCACTGTAGTTTATATTCAGTATAGTTCTTGAGTTACTAAAAATTCAGGTGATATATGTAAGTCATCCTGACTTTTAGACTGCGATCTCCTTGTTTTTTCTTGTAGGTTCCTTTACTACATATGTGTGGCATTGTGGATTTCGATAGCATAAAGTTTTTTCATTCTATCAAATGATTTTACATGACATTCCAATAAACAAGTTGCCTATTGCTAGAGAAGGAAAGAATGGAAAAAAAACATTCGAGAACAGAAACAGTTATGAAAATTAAAACCACAAATGCCCTGAAAGTTAAGGGCTATGTTTAAGCCTCAAATGAAGAAACTTGTACTGAGAGGTACTAAATGACCTTTGGAGACTCTACCAAATAAAGTAGCCTGCACCACATTGTTAATGTTTGCTTATGAGTTTTTGAAGTGCTATGTATTGATCATGCCACAGAGATGTCTACATCTGGGAATTTCGATTCTCCTCCATCAGCCAACTATGCAGGCAAAATAATTGCTGGTAAGTTCATTCTCAGATACAAATTTCCTGATAGCAAATGACGATATTGTACAAATATAGTCATCTACTGATATGACTGTTTTTCTACCAGGAGCCATAATAGGGCCTCTCGTAATACTCGTAGCAATCGGCGTTATTGGATACAAGTGCTTGAGGAGATTGGAAGGGGCTGCAAAACCACTGACCTCGAATGTGGTTCAAGATGGGGAAATCGATGCACCCACTATGGAGAGGTTCCTCCAAGACCTGGCAAAGGAAAAACCCGTAAGATTCACAGCCCAACAGTTGTGTAGCTTCACCACTAATTACTCAACGGTGTTGGGTTCGGGAGGCTTCGGAGTAGTTTACAAAGGACAATTCTTGAATGGAGTCAAGATTGCAGTAAAGGTCCTCAAAAGGAGCTTGCTAGATAAAAGAGCTGAGGAGCAGTTCATGGCAGAGGTAAGCACTATTGGAAGGACATACCATATAAACCTAGTGAGGCTATACGGTTTTTCTTATGATCCCTTAATGAGCGCGTTAGTGTACGAGTACATGGAAAATGGATCGCTGGATAAATACTTGTTCAAAGATAATACACAAGGAATTGACTGGAATAAGCTACCTGAAATTGCGATTGGGACAGCAAAAGGTATAGCTTACCTTCACGAAGAGTGTCAGCAGAGAATCATTCACTATGACATAAAGCCTGGCAATGTGCTATTGGATGCCAATTTCAACCCTAAGGTTGCAGATTTCGGCCTTGCAAGGATTTGTAATAGAGACAGCACTCATGACTCTCCGACAGGATACAAAGGGACCCCCGGTTATTCAGCACCCGAGTTTCTACTCAACAACTACCCCATCACATACAAATGCGATGTTTACAGCTTCGGCATGCTTTTGTTTGAGATAGTGGGAAGGAGGAGGAATACTAAAGTGGGGTCCACTGATAGCTTGAACTGGTTCCCGAAACATGTTTGGGATGAGTACGAGAAAGGTGAGTTGGCAACATTGATACTTTCGTCTGGAATAGAAGACCAGGATAGAGATATAGCACAAAGAATGGCTATGGTGGCATTATGGTGTGTTCAGGACTCACCAGAGGCCAGACCACCAATGAGTGCTGTGGTGAAAATGTTGGAAGGAGGAGTGGAGATCATGCCACCACCAAAACCATTCCATTATTTGTTTTCTGTAGGGATTAATGTGCTCAATCCACCTACTCATACCAGTAACATGTCAGACTATTCAACTAGCGATGGAACTAATTCGTATTGGTACAAGGAGCACACAACAACAATCATGGCCAAGTACGAGATACAAATTGCCAGTTCATAGTAAGAAATGGGAAACCACTGTAGTTTGTAGCCTAAAGAAAAGTTGTGATCGTTTCTTCGTAAAAAATGCGAAACCATTGTAATTTGTACACTAAAGAAAAGCCATGATTGGCTCTTCGTAAGAAATGGGACACCATTGTATTTTGTACCCTAAAGAAAATCTGCAATCACTTCTTCGTTTAAAACTTAGGTGATGTAATAAGTTGTTCAAATGCACTTATATTTATGCTGGACAAGTGGATTATAAGCTAGATCTTCTGGAACCCATCTTATCTTGTATTGTGATAGAGGCAAGAAGCACAAGATTAGTTTTTTATTTTTTTAAAGGACTGGAAGACCAATTGGAATTGGCGAATGACCAAGTAACACGAATGTAATCAAATCTTCATTTTATGGACATAGAATATGCTCAATGGATCGGTTCCTATAAAAATGAGCAGTTCGAATCATATATTTAAAAAGTAAAGCCTAGAGTAAGTCAGCTGATGAAGCAAGCTACGGAAACAAATTCTAATTTAAGCGGAGGCTTTCAATTTAAGTAACCGCAAACTCTTGGTGTTTTCGTAAAATTACCTACAACATTTAGGAAACAAACACAAAATATTGTGCCGCTGCAATTGCTCCTCGTCTGATGTCGGAATTGGACTCGAATAAGGAATGTGTTCACATTGTTAGAAGCAAGTTCAGGAAACCTTTCACAGTATTCATACATTGACCCCTCAACGGTATTTATTTTCACTTAACACGTCTTGACTGGACTCCTAGCTATAGTTTTACTTTTAGGCCATCTCTTGACTTAACCACATGACTATTCTATTCTAAGGATCTACGTAGTAAAAGCTAGCAAAAACCAATTCAGGTCTGCACTATGCCGAAAGTATTGGGCGAAAGTACATAAACACCCCCTTAATTATTATTTTGTCTCAAAGATCCCCTTACAATTAAAATTGTCCATACAGAACCCCCTCAACTACTACTTGTTACCCAAGTGACACTCTTCCGCCTTAGAACTGTTTGTGATGAACCCCCTCATCCATAAATCAGATGAAAATACCCTTATTATATTAGATACATGCATTACATACATACACCCCCTTTAATCCTTCTATTTCTCCCATCTACAAACAGCCTCCAATCAAAATCCAAAATCAGCAAACAGATCTGAAACTGCTGAGCTTTATTTAACAATACTCTCAACCAAAGAAGTCCATTTCATCTAATACTGAAATTTTAGTTCATATCTAACAGATTCATAAACACCACTAACATATTCGATAGTCATTTACGAATTGTATCCCACAGATCAGTTGCCTAATAAACAAACCCAACTTCAAAATGAAATTCGCAATTGAAAAGGTTGCAAATAAGTATGCACGCTGGTTTATATATAGATCAATTGAAACAAATAAAACAAACCCAGTTTTCTAAAAATTTCAGCAAAATAGATCCAGAAATGAAGTGAAAAGAAGCCCAAAGATCAACGGCTTACCAGCGCAACAGACGTGTGAAAACAATATAAATGTGATAGGGTCTCCATGGAACAAAGTGATAGTTGAGGGGGTGTTTATGAACTTTTGCCTAATTTAAAAAGGGTATCTTAGTCATTTCCTCCACTCCGTTAATGGAGTTAGCAGTTTTTTCATTTCCAGTAGTTGAGGGAGTCTGTATGAGCGATTTTAAATATGAGGGGGTCTCCATGGGACAAAGTGATAGTTAATGGGATGTTTATGTACTTTTGCCAAAGTACTGAAGGGCCTTCTTGATTGGGTGGAAATTGTTGACTTTTGGCTTATGTTAGTCATTGTCAAAGGATAAATATAGGTGCAAGTTGAAAAATATCGATCTTTGATAGGACTAGGTATATTGCAACGTGTAAGGCACGTCCGTCATGCCTGTTGAAAAATCCAGTTTGGAAAAGCATGTATTGTAAACCTAAGGATAACTTTTACACACAGATAAAGTCATTAAGGGCAAAAACCAAATATGGTTGAGTAGAAAAAGAACGCAGATAATTACATTTACAACACATATATCTCCAAGCCTCAGCTGCAGCAGCCTCCACCCTGAGAAGAGGAGCCATCTCTAACCCCGGAAGGCCCAGAGATTCCACCGTACCCAATTTTTATTCCATATGACTGCACACAAGCCCAATGTCATTGTAAGCAGTATGTTACCAGTGAACTACCCAGATTTACTCCACAAGGGCATAGATAGGTTATCCATACAAATTAAGGATAGAATTATCAATCAGTTAATATGGAAACTTGTAAACTTGTTGACCATGTTCCAGACTTGAAATTCAATGATCAGGCATAACTTCATGGCCCATTACATGGTCTCGTAGTATCATCATAGAAAATACCACATGCAGCCTTTCACCTTAATGAACTTGATGCATAAATTGACTCAAACTTGGATAATGTCCACATACATTTTAATTGTTAACTTCGAGAGCCAACACAGTGTCACAGAATATTGTTACATTCCAACCTCAGTGCTTTCAGTTCCTAATAAACTTTCGCACAACTACAATCATGCTAGAACAATGTCACAAATTCCAATTCCAAGCTTTAATAACTGCAATATCCGCAAACTGGCACTCTAAACACAAGGCTTTCAGTTCCTAATACTATACCTTACAGGACATTATGGGAAAAAAAAGGTAAAACAAACAGGGAAGTTGTAACGGCCCTGATTTTCGGTAAATAAAAATTTTGTTAAATATTTAAATTTTATTTTAAATTATTTGGTGTTACTTTTAAAATTCCTTTTTAATTTCTAATAATCCGTCATAATTAGATTTGAGTCTTACAAAAATTGAATCTTTTAACCTCGGACAATATGATCCTTTCCTAAAGACAAGTATGCTTGTAAAAGCACTTGTATATTTTTCTAGTGAGTGAAATAAAATATTTAAAATCATATTTCTTGGCTAGAAACCCTACTTAGCAAGTCTAGTTAGCTTCTAACCAACCAGTTGGAGAAACCAAACTACCAAATCACCTAGTTACAATTCCCTAACCCTAGATGGACCTTTTTGACCATCTTTGAGCCTTGTGAACCTTTCCAACCCTGGACAAGAAAATCATTTTATATTTTCTTTTATTATTTTAGTTCATTTCTTTACCCATTGGACAATAAAAGTTAGAAAAACTTTTGTCCATTGGACAATAGGAAAACTAAATTTTTTCACCTAAGGTACTATTCTAGATTTTGTTAAAGGTACATATATATAGTTATATATAGTCTTATATACACATGCCTAAAAAGTACATATATATATTATTCAAGTATATATATTACTTTACTTCTTTAACCATTGGTCAATGACTACTAGGGTGGATATTACCCATTGGATAATCGATTAGTCTTACTAGCAAGTACTAAGATGGATTAAATAAATATTTTCCTCGATCCACCATGTGACTATATATGTATATAAATGTACCATGGATTTACTATCCAGATTTTCCATCAAAAATATTTTGTACTAGATTTGATAAAGTACTAATATTCACATGACTAAAGGACATTTGGTTATTATTCAAGTACATATTACCTTTTATCCATTGGTCAATAAAA
The DNA here is from genome assembly GCA_014282245.1 of Rhododendron simsii. NCBI lineage: Eukaryota > Viridiplantae > Streptophyta > Magnoliopsida > Ericales > Ericaceae > Rhododendron > Rhododendron simsii. Next base: position 80,236 of record WJXA01000348.1, read on the forward strand.
GTTAAAAAAACTTTTATTCATTGGACAATAGAAACCCTAAATTTTCTATTTAAGATATTCATTGCTGGATTTGATTAAGTACTATTATATAGTTAAATATAGATTTTTATACATACTTAAAAGGACATTTTGGTTATTTAATTATGAAATTTTCCTTATTACTTTTGTCCATTGGTCAATAATTACTAGAAGATTTATTATCCATTGGATAATAGGATAAATCTTTCAACAAGTACTAGGGTTCATTAAATAAATCATTTTCTTAGATTTTTCATGTGCTTATTTGCATAAAAAAAAAGGGGGTGTATCCAAATCCTAGATTGCTAAGTACTATAATAAATAAATTAGTACTAGTACCTTGTGAATTTTATTAATAAGAGAATCCTAGCCTTATATTTTATTGGATACTTGGTACCTACCTATATATTTAAATATGTGGACATGAGTACATATATATCATATTATATAAAGCCCTAAATTTCCTAAAGTCCGTGATCCAATAGTTTAATAAGAACATGTGCATAATTAGATTACTTTAATGGGATATTTGATTTGGAAATCTAGTACCTTGTACCTTTTGGCTTATTATTTTTCTAGGAAAATCTTTACCCATTGGATAATAATTGTTAGGAAAAATATTATCCATTGGGTAATAGCCAAGACTTTTGCTATAAATAGCACCCTTGTCCAAGCATTCAACTCACACCTTCACCTAGCAACTTCTCTCTCTAGAAAAACTTGTATTCTTCCTTTGTTCTTGCTTAGTTCTTTTTGTTCTTGAAGTTCTTCTTGTGTTCTTCAAGAAACTCATCCAAGGCCGCCACTAAACCGCCACCCGACCACCCTCTCGATCCAAAAGTTGTAGCAGTAATAATCAAGACTTAGTTTCGAGAGAAATCTTTCTCTTTCGAAGCTACCATAAGCGTTCCGTAGGAAGTTACTCCGCCCGACCACTGACGTACTTTTCATAGCCGCCCTGCCGCCAAGAAGAAAGGTAAAGTCCCTAGTCTACTAACTCTACGTGTAGTATAAAACTGTATCTTGAAAAGTAGATTATTCTTGCACTCTAACTCTAAGTATATAAGTTTATCTATTACCTATAATGTTTGAGATGCATGATAAAGCATAAGTGATTTTTCACTCCAAGGGCGTCCGTACATGTGGCGTTATACTTTAAGATGTGATTTGAACATGCTAAATAATATAGAGTTGAATGATCTTGCTAGTTTAGTTTCAAGATTTAAAATGAATGATGAATACTTGTGTGGAAAGTCCTACTGCGGAGTCTATGCATGAAACGAGACACGGAAATCGAGAAAGTAGAAATATGGCACCTAGGGTGTGGTTAATGAAAAAGCGTGTTTGAAACGGGTGAAATGTTTTGGAAACCGCGATGTGACCGGACGTGGTAGCCCATTGTGTGGTGTGAGTTTTGTGTGCATTCCCATGGGAACCCGGAGCAGCAGAACCATGGTGAGGTATGGCTTGGTTATCCGCAAAGAGGAACCAATGCAATTGTGTGCCAATGGGAACCTGAAGTGGCGGAACCATTGTGCGGATACTCGGGAACCCGGAGCAGCGGAACCGAGGTTGGGTGTGTTAAAAACTATTTTGGAAGATGTTATTTTGGAAAAAGAAAAGTGAAAACGATGACACGGTCTATGATGAGTCGCGTAGGAGAAACAAAGAGATTCATGGACACCTACGATAGTTTGAATAGCGAATGTGGATGTGTTATTGTTACTGTCTGTTGTATATGATCTATTGTTTGTAAGTTATAGGTTAGCGGGTATGAATTTTTCTACTGAGCTTTCGTAACTCATGGTGTTACCTTTGGTGACCCTGACATATTATATCGGTGGCGACGCTGGTATAATGTGTCAGACCTCGCAAACGAACAGGGTGAACTCTACACCTTGGAAGCCTTTAGAGCCGAAGAGCTAGCCAGGATGGAGGAGGAAGCAGAGCAGTAGATAGAAACCCTAGTTCCTTCCCTTATTTAAATAAAAGTACTTTTGTAAGAGTTATGATGTAATATTGAGCAAGACTCTATTTAAAATGCAAAAAAATTGTTTATTTAACGTACCCAAAATTCGGGGCGTTACAGAAGTCCTATGGTACACACCATAATTTTAAACCCTCGGATTTAAAATTAAATGATCCGAACCACCAATTTATTAAATCAATTAATAAAATGAAATCTGAAGCCAGATTATGAATAATTCTTGTTAGTTTTGCGAATCAAATATTATAAAAAATCTTAAATGAAACATAAGGGTAAAATATTTATGAAATTGATGGAATAAAAAATACATTTGTATTTGTGTGAAATTATAGGTATTAACTTGTATACCATGTATTGTGTTGTGTGTGGTGGTCTAGTGGTACAAATACCATCAGAACTTATTTTTTATGTCATGTATTGTGTTGTGTTTGGTGGTTTTGTGGTACAAATGCCATCAGAACTTATATTTTAGCTGGGTTCGAATCTCAATAAATGAAATTTTATGATGGGGTATGTAGACATCCCAATTGGGGCCTCCGAATAATCTTTAAGTTCCCCAATGATGAAATAAGGAAAAATATACCTTCAAGGCTTGAATTGTTGCTCCATTGTCACTCTCTCTCTAATCCTCAAGAAACCCCCTTCCCAAACATGTAGGGTGGCCCCCTGATTCAATTGCAATGAGAAAAATGTGTTTGCTTGATCAAAAATAACTTTTTTGATGACACACTGATAGTAAAATGGGCACACATTTCAATGTATAAAACGTCTTTGAATGAAACCAAATGGTTTAGAAAGAGAACTCGACAAGCTTTCCAACGCTTTGAAAATGCCAAAATCCAAGTTCGGAGTGTCCGGGGCGCCCCCACGAAGTTTGGTGTGCTGTGCTGACACACAATACCGCGCGGCATTTCAAAAAATCACTCCGCCACACGATATTTCAATATACGGCACGGCATTTCTTGTTATGTCACGCGGCGTTTCGGAGAAAAGTTCTAACAGCAGTAGAAAGTTGTCGGCCACGCCTGCAGGTGTGCAAATTCGGCCTAGAAGCCACCTCCCCTCTTTGCAGTGTTCATCATTGGCTCTCTTGCCTATAAATACAACCCCCCCCCCCCCCCCCCAGTTGAGAAGCACCCTTTCAACTCCAAGTAAAGTTACTCTGCCATTTTCTAAGGATCCGGATCCTCTCCCCATATTCCTCTCCAACCATCTACCACAGCTTTTAATCTTGAGCTGCCAGCACATTAATGAATAGATCAGACGGTTGATATGAAGCCAGCATTTCCACTCCCCAATGTTTAAACAGCACGACACCGTTTTGTTTTTCTTTCTAACGACAGCCACAAACGGCAGCCTGACGTTGCACTGTTGCAACATTTCCTTCCATATACATATATATATATATATATAGAGAGAGAGAGGAAGGGAGAGAGAAACAAAAAGCAGAGCCCCTCATCTTCCCAAATGCAAAATCAACACTCAAGCCCTCCGTTCAATTAGTTCGGGACTGATGCTAAGACAAATCTGACTGCTATGATTCAACCCCATCTCATAGCGATAAAATATTTATCTATCTCGAATCTCCGATTGTCTTAGTTTTCCTGGGGTGGGTTTGGGAAAAAGAAATAAGGATTTTTGCTGTCATTTTTATATAATTTGAGATTTTGTTCAGATCTTTTAAAAACATGAAAAAAGATTAAGATTTTGTTTCAATTTCTATGCCGCTAATCGGAAGGAATACTATTTCCTTTAAATTTAACTGGATGGGAACTGTTTGAAAACCCAAACAAACAACCAAACTAACCACCATAACACGAGCATATATGTAAAATCAAATACAGAGAGAGAGAGAGAGAGAGAGAGAGAGAGAGAGAGAGCGCACTATGTTTATCTGAGAGAGCATTTGTTTTTTTGGATCGAAACAGAGAGAACTTATGGGCGTAAAAATGGCTAAGAAAAATAATATCGAAGTGGTTGAGAGAGAGACGTGGGTTGTATGACGGAAAAATGGTTCAGCGTCAAAGTTGCCGTTTGAAGGAAAAACAAAACGGTGTCGTGCTGTTTAAACATTGGGGAGTGATGATGCTGGCTTCATATCAACCGTCCGATTCATTCATTAATGCGCTGGCAGCTCAGGATTAAAAGCTGTGGTAGATGGTTGGAGAGGCATATGGGGAGAGGATCCGGATCCATTTTCTAAACTCTCATTGTCTATCTCTCTAAAAAGACCCCTCTTGATTCTCTCTCTACAACTTCTTACACCCATTACAATATACATCTCTCTCTCTCTACACTCCTTTGCTCACAAGTCTCTCAAAACTCAATCCAAATCAACATTTACTCTCCATTTTCAAGCACATTCAAGCTTCAATCAAAGGAGTTTTCAAGTCCAAATCAACTTCCATTCTTCCATCTTCAAGCACATCCAAGCTTCGATCAAAAGGTATAAACATATTCCGTGGGCTAAACTACGTTTAGCTTTGAGGGGAGCCGATCGAGGCCTTTCTCAGTCTTTCTATACTGAGTTTGGGTCTCAAACGAGCTTTATATTCAAAAAGCAAAAAAAAATAATTTCTGTACCGGATACGCTACATCATGCGGCATTTTATAACTCCGTACGGCGTAGTGTATTACGCCGTGCGATATTTTATTTCTTTTACATATTTCTTCTTATGTTATTTGGTTTAGTCTGTTTATTACTTCTCTATGCGGGTACATTCCAGAATCAAGTTTCATGTTAAAAGTCATTTTTTTGATTTTATTAAATCTTTTCACACTTCAAAAAGCTTTTTAACATTGCTTTACATGATGAGATGAACAAAATGATCTTTTAAATCATTTTTCAGAGATCAAAGATTCAAAAAAATATAAAAAACTATTTTGTGGATCTACGTTTATTTTGTCATCTAAAAGCGAATTGATTCTGGAATGCGTTGACAGGTGTACCGCACGGCATTTTAGTTACACCGTGCGATACATCCGGTCCGTCGCGCGGTGTTTCACTTGATATTGATAGACTGCCGTAATGCTGTTATTTCATTTTCCGTACATTGCTCATTCATTTCATACTGTACAGTTTGCACCACAAGCACGCCAATGTGTTATATTAAACCCATGTCCCTTTCTCGTATATGTTTTAATCATAGTTAAGTTTTTCAAATGATATTAAATCCCACGTTTAAAATGCTAAGTAGAGACCGGTTTTTACCGGGTGAGCGGAGTGCTTTTCCAACGAAATATTTTCCGTTCGTAACATGGCTCCCGAACCCAAAATCTCAACGTTTTGGCTAGATCAAAAGCCTTTCTTTTCAAATCAAGCTCTCGGTTTCTCGGATCATCCATCTCAAAAATCTTAGTGGCGAGTCTTCTTCGGGCGCGGGCCGGTCGGGAAGCCCACAGTGGTGACTCTGCTAGGGACTTTGCATTAATCAAAAATTTGGAAATTAATACATAAATGAACAATCTTTTAAAAGTCTTTCAAAACAGTACGCTCCATGCTGCTGAAGAACGGAGTGGTGACATAACAAGTTTTTACATCCGACCAATTCGAACTCGGACTTTTACTATTATTCGCTTGTGTAGTTTTCTCCAAAGTATTGATTAATAAAGAGAGCCAAGCTTGAAAGGAATTTCTCTTGGGGGATTTAAAATCATTTGAAAAATTTTAACTTTGTTTTATTTTACACTCTGCACCGCACAAGTCTCGCCAGTGTGTTTCGGCAATCTTGCCCGGTTTGCCCGCGACAAGCTCTTTCAAAATGCCTTGCAACCCTCAACGATGATGAGCCATCGTGCTGTTCGACCATTGTCTTGCAATACACTTGACGTGGGGAGTACATCTTGGCTCTAGTCCGGAGAACCCTGTAGTGACCCAAACCGGCCTTTTGCACTTGTACATAACCATAGAGCCATCCCAACTAAGACAGAAACCCGTGGTTAGGACTTATGTGATATATTCTGTTTATGTGCATTTCTTTTCTGTGCATGCATATCACTCATACATCATTGCATTTTGCAGACTAGAGGATAGGATTCCTTTAGGACTCTTCGCCTTCCCTCAGTAGGTCTAGGAGATCTTAAATCCATGGAGTTTGTGATGCCTCCGGCGTTTGCCGTGCCCATACGGCTTCCCTATTTCAATCTAACCTTAAGGAACATTGGCATTTGAATTCCGGCAATCATGTTGCTCTGTCTCGGATGGTCAAGATAAAGTGATTGGCTCTGATCTCGAACGAATGAGATTTAACCTACCTGACACGACCTACCCGGATCGTCGAAACTCATCTGTGCCACGTCTTAAGTGAGATTTGAACGACGATATGTCCTTAGGACAGTCTAGGAGACTCTAAATCCATGGAGTTTGAGATACCTCCGGCGTTCGCCGTGCCCGAACGGCCCCTCTAGTCTGGATCTAGCCTTAGGATGTGCTTATATCTAGGTTTTAGCAACCTTATTGCTTTGTCTCAGATGGTCAAGATAAGAAGATTGGCTCCGGTTCCGAAGCATTTGGAATTTAACCTGCCTGACACGACTTACCCGTGGCTGTTGAAACCCTCAGTACAGTTATATCCTAAGTGAGATTTGGAGCTAAGGTAGGTCTTAGAATGTAGAAGGCCGATGACATTGCATGGACATGATTCTCGAACAGAATTTGAGCCGCCTTTTTGCTTTACTATCAGGTCTGAAACATTTAAAGGACTTCACCCAATTGGAACCGTCCGGCTCAAAGGAAGGTTTGCAAAGAGAAGCTCAGCCACCGGTAGTGATATCTGAAATGGTGGGTCAAGGGAATGAAATAGGGGAAATCAGGCAGGCTACGGTTGACCTGGAAGATCAACTCAAGCAGTCATTTACGAACATAGATGGTCAACTCAAGTCAGTCATCGCCGATGTCCAAACGAACATGATCATAATATTCAAATCAATGCAAGAAATCAGTGATCGCCAACCAGCCAAAACTACTCCGAATCCAAAATCATCGCTCGGCAGGGATGGGCCTGTCACTGACCTCCAAGTGGCAGAATTGATTGCTAAAATTAGCAAACTCAAGGAATCTATCCTCGAAACAAAAAGGATGGGGAGGAGTGAAATAGATATGGATCGTTTAAGTTTGTTTCCCAATGCAAAACTGCCTGAAAAGTTTAAAGGGATGGACTTTGCCAAATTCGATGGGATTACTGATCCGAAGGCCCACCTGCTAGGGTATGTTGGGTCCCTTTCCATGCGAGGGGTTGAAAAAGAGGCCATGGCTCAATTGTTCCACGAGTTACTTACTGGCTCGGCTCTACAATGGTTCCTTTCATTGGCACCCTCGAAGAAGAAGACGTGAGAAGACATTGGAATGGCATTCGTGTCCCAATACGACTTCAACGTTGAGCTGAAAATGACCACCCGAGAACTTGAGAACACCAAAATGGGCGAAATGAGAGTTTCGCTGACTATGTGAAAAGGTGGAGAGCCAAATCTTCTCAAATGCACAATAAACCCGACCTAAAAGAGCAGATGCGTATCATCACTAAAAACCTGCCCAGTGCCTTTGCCCCTTACATGGTTTTGTCGCAATCGTCTCTCGATTTTAAGACCTTCTACAATTTTGGATTGGCTGTTGAAGAAGCCCTTAGGGATGGTACCCTCGAGAAGAAACAACTCACCTAAAAAGATAAGGGACTCCATCCCGACAATGGCGAAGTCCTTTTCAGCAATACCTTCCATGTCAGGAACTCCTTAAATGCCAAACCCCTCGAAATAAACTAGATAGCTGATAAATCAACTCGCACCTTCACCCAGTTCAGCACACCCCTATCCACACTCTATGAACAGCTCCTCAAAGCCAGTCTCGTGAAGCCACTCCTTCCAACTCCTCTACCTCAAAAGCTTCCAGCCTACCACGACCCAAATGCCTTCTGCACCTTTCACCAAATGCCTGGTCATGTTACCGATAAGTGCCACCGTCTCTGTCACAAAATTCAAGACCTTATCGATAACGAAATCATCCTTCCACCACCAAAGAAATCAAGCACCTTGTCAAACCACCACATTAACCACATCAACACCAGCTCCACTATGTTTGACCCCACTCACTATATCATCCCTGCTCACCTGCCCAAACCAATTGTACCCATTCCCGATGAATCCAGTATTTCAGTATTGGAATTTGAGCCAACGACGGAGCAAATAGAACTTAAAGAGTTAAGGAAGGCTGTGGAGAAAATGGGCCAAAAAAATGGATACGCAAATGATCCAAATGGGGGCTTTAACACAAAAGATGGATAGTCTCCTTGCCTTCATAGTCTCGGATCCAAAGCAAAATGCTAAGGAAGACATGGATGAAGGGCGTTCACCCCCAAAGATGAAGCTCTTCGAAATGCTCAAAGGCCTAGCCGAAGTAAGCAAGCACGCAAAGATTCCGGTGCTACAATGAACCCTCAACTCAGTAGCAAAACCAAATCAAGGGCATTCTCCCATTTCTCTAAACCACAATCCCTGGTTTATGAAAAGCTCCTCAAAGCTGGCCTCATCGAGTTGCTCCCTCCAGCTC